>JAWDGP010002787.1:0-16307 GCA_033675545.1 Elysia crispata | reverse complement strand
AAAAATTATTTTTCTCCTTCAGGGAGCTTTTTCACTAATTTTTGTCGGAAATTTGCCGGAAAAGATAATTAGGAAGTTTTTCGGGGGTAAGGAGAAGAATTAGAGAGCAAAAAAAAAGTAATTTCAAGAAAAAGGTGTTAAGCGCGTTTTTTACGCATTATGGGTCGGAAAAACGGAGTGTGTGTGGGTAGGTGTGTGTGTGTTCGCGTGATCACGGCGGAAAAAACGTAATTTGTAAAAAATGAAACTTGAGCGCGCTTAGCGGGATTTTTGAGCACTTTTTCTCGGAATTTCGGAAAAAAAGGTAAGTGGTAATTTTTTTCGATTACGAGGAGCGGTAGGGAGAAAAAAGTAAAAAAAAAAAAAAATTTTCATGGACGTTTTTCCGTGCGGTTTTCCTATTTCTGGTATTAAATTGGTGGAAAAAGTAAATAGTTTTCGTTTTTGCGATCAGAGCAGAGGGAAAATATGAAATAAATTATTTTTTTTTTTTAATTGTTTTTCCCCTTTAGGGAGCTTTTTCACTATTTTTTGTCGGAAATTTGCCGGAAAAGATAATTAGGAAGTGTTTCGGGAGTAAGGAGAAGAAATAGAGAGCAAAAAAAAATAATTTCAAGAAAAAGGTGTTAAGCGCGTTTCTTACGCATTATGGGTCGGAAAAACGGAGTGTGTGTGGGTAGGTGTGTGTGTGTTCGCGTGATCACGGCGGAAAAAACGTAATTTGTAAAAAATGAAACTTGAGCGCGCTTAGCGGGATTTTTGAGCACTTTTTCTCGGAATTTCGGAAAAAAAGGTAAGTGGTAATTTTTTTTCCATTACGAGGAGCGGTAGGGAGAAAAAAGTAAAAAAAAAAAAATTTTCATGGACGTTTTTCCGTGCGGTTTTCCTATTTGTGGTATTAAAAAGGGTGGAAAAAGTAAATAGTTTTCGCTTTTGCGATCAGAGGAGAGGGAAAATGTGAAATAAAAATTAAAAAAAAAAGTATTTTTCCCCTTCAGGGAGCTTTTTCACTAATTTTTGTCGGAAATTTGCCGGAAAAGATAATTAGGAAGTTTTTCGGGGGTAAGGAGAAGAATTAGAGAGCAAAAAAAAGTAATTTCAAGAAAAAGGTGTTAAGCGCGATTTTTACGCATTATGGGTCCGTAAAACAGAGTGTGTGTGTGTGTGTTCGCGTGATCACGGCGGAAAAAACGTAATTTGTAAAAAATGAAACTTGAGCGCGCTTAGCGGGATTTTTGAGCACTTTTTCTCGGAATTTCGGAAAAAAAGGTAAGTGGTAATTTTTTTCCATTACGAGGAGCGGTAGGGAGAAAAAAGTAAAAAAAAAAAAAATTTTCATGGACGTTTTTCCGTGCGGTTTTCCTATTTGTGGTATTAAAAAGGGTGGAAAAAGTAAATAGTTTTCGTTTTTGCGATCAGAGGAGAGGGAAAATGTGAAATAAAAATTTTTTAAAAAAAAATTATTTTTCCCCTTCAGGGAGCTTTTTCACTAATTTTTGTCGGAAATTTGCCGGAAAAGATAATTAGGAAGTTTTTCGGGGGTAAGGAGAAGAATTAGAGAGCAAAAAAAAAGTAATTTCAAGAAAAAGGTGTTAAGCGCGATTTTTACGCATTATGGGTCCGTAAAACAGAGTGTGTGTGTGTGTTCGCGTGATCACGGCGGAAAAAACGTAATTTGTAAAAAATGAAACTTGAGCGCGCTTAGCGGGATTTTTGAGCACTTTTTCTCGGAATTTCGGAAAAAAAGGTAAGTGGTAATTTTTTCCATTACGAGGAGCGGTAGGGAGAAAAAAGTAAAAAAAAAAAAATTTTCATGGACGTTTTTCCGTGCGGTTTTCCTATTTGTGGTATTAAAAAGGGTGGAAAAAGTAAATAGTTTTCGTTTTTGCGATCAGAGGAGAGGGAAAATGTGAAATAAAAATTTTTTTTAAAAAAAATTATTTTTCCCCTTCAGGGAGCTTTTTCACTAATTTTTGTCGGAAATTTGCCGGAAAAGATAATTAGGAAGTTTTTCGGGGGTAAGGAGAAGAATTAGAGAGCAAAAAAAAAGTAATTTCAAGAAAAAGGTGTTAAGCGCGATTTTTACGCATTATGGGTCCGTAAAACAGAGTGTGTGTGTGTGTGTTCGCGTGATCACGGCGGAAAAAACGTAATTTGTAAAAAATGAAACTTGAGCGCGCTTAGCGGGATTTTTGAGCACTTTTTCTCGGAATTTCGGAAAAAAAGGTAAGTGGTAATTTTTTTCGATTACGAGGAGCGGTAGGGAGAAAAAAAAAATAAAAAAAAAATTTTTCATGGACGTTTTTCCGTGCGGTTTTCCTATTGCTGGTATTAAATTGGTGGAAAAAGTAAATAGTTTTCGTTTTAGCGATCAGAGGAGAGGGAAAATGTGAAATAAATTATTTAAAAAAAAAATTGTTTTTTCCCTTTAGGGAGCTTTTTCACTATTTTTTGTCGCAAATTTGCAGGAAAAGATAATTAGGAAGTGTTTCGGGGGTAAGGAGAAGAAGTAGAGAGCAAAAAAAAATAATTTCAAGAAAAAGGTGAAGCGCGTTTTTTACGCATTATGGGTCGGAAAAACGGAGTGTGTGTGGGTAGGTGTGTGTGTGTTCGCGTGATCACGGCGGAAAAAACGTAATTTGTAAAAAAGGAAACTTGAGCGCATTTATCAGGATTTTTGAGCACTTTTTCTCGGAATTTCGGAAAAAAAGGTAAGTGGTAATTTTTTTCCATTACGAGGAGCGGTAGGGTGCAAAAAATCTAAAAAAATATAAAAAATTTAATGGACGTTTTCCCGTGCAGTTTTCCTATTTCTGGTATTAAATTGTTGGAAAAAGTAAATAGTTTTCGTTTTTGCGATCAGAGCAGAGGGAAAATATGAAAAAAATTATTTTTTTTTTAAAAATTGTTTTTCCCCTTTAGGGAGCTTTTTCACTAATTTTTGTCGGAAATTTGCCGGAAAAGATAATTAGGAAGTTTTTCGGGGGTAAGGAGAAGAATTAGAGAGCAAAAAAAAAGTAATTTCAAGAAAAAGGTGTTAAGCGCGATTTTTACGCATTATGGGTCCGTAAAACAGAGTGTGTGTGTGTGTGTTCGCGTGATCACGGCGGAAAAAACGTAATTTGTAAAAAATGAAACTTGAGCGCGCTTAGCGGGATTTTTGAGCACTTTTTCTCGGAATTTCGGAAAAAAAGGTAAGTGGTAATTTTTTTCGATTACGAGGAGCGGAAGGGAGTAAAAATAAAAAAAAATAAAAAAATTTTTATGCACGTTTTTCCGTGCGGTTTTCCTATTTCTGGTATTAAATTGGTGGAAAAAGTAAATAGTTTTCGTTTTTGCGATCAGAGGAGAGGGAAAATGTGAAATAAAAATTTTTTTTTAAAAAAATTATTTTTCCCCTTCAGGGAGCTTTTTCACTAATTTTTGTCGGAAATTTGCCGGAAAAGATAATTAGGAAGTTTTTCGGGGGTAAGGAGAAGAATTAGAGAGCAAAAAAAAAGTAATTTCAAGAAAAAGGTGTTAAGCGCGATTTTTACGCATTATGGGTCCGTAAAACAGAGTGTGTGTGTGTGTTCGCGTGATCACGGCGGAAAAAACGTAATTTGTAAAAAATGAAACTTGAGCGCGCTTAGCGGGATTTTTGAGCACTTTTTCTCGGAATTTCGGAAAAAAAGGTAAGTGGTAATTTTTTTCGATTACGAGGAGCGGTAGGGAGAAAAAAGTAAAAAAAAAAAAATTTTCATGGACGTTTTTCCGTGCGGTTTTCCTATTTGTGGTATTAAAAAGGGTGGAAAAAGTAAATAGTTTTCGTTTTTGCGATCAGAGGAGAGGGAAAATGTGAAATAAAAATTAAAAAAAAAAAAATTATTTTTCCCCTTCAGGGAGCTTTTTCACTAATTTTTGTCGGAAATTTGCCGGAAAAGATAATTAGGAAGTTTTTCGGGGGTAAGGAGAAGAATTAGAGAGCAAAAAAAAAGTAATTTCAAGAAAAAGGTGTTAAGCGCGATTTTTACGCATTATGGGTCCGTAAAACAGAGTGTGTGTGTGTGTGTTCGCGTGATCACGGCGGAAAAAACGTAATTTGTAAAAAATGAAACTTGAGCGCGCTTAGCGGGATTTTTGAGCACTTTTTCTCGGAATTTCGGAAAAAAAGGTAAGTGGTAATTTTTTTCGATTACGAGGAGCGGTAGGGAGAAAAAAGTAAAAAAAAAAAAAAAATTTTCATGGACGTTTTTCCGTGCGGTTTTCCTATTTGTGGTATTAAAAAGGGTGGAAAAAGTAAATAGTTTTCGTTTTTGCGATCAGAGGAGAGGGAAAATGTGAAATAAAAATTTTTTTAAAAAAAAATTATTTTTCCCCTTCAGGGAGCTTTTTCACTAATTTTTGTCGGAAATTTGCCGGAAAAGATAATTAGGAAGTTTTTCGGGGGTAAGGAGAAGAATTAGAGAGCAAAAAAAAAGTAATTTCAAGAAAAAGGTGTTAAGCGCGATTTTTACGCATTATGGGTCCGTAAAACAGAGTGTGTGTGTGTGTTCGCGTGATCACGGCGGAAAAAACGTAATTTGTAAAAAATGAAACTTGAGCGCGCTTAGCGGGATTTTTGAGCACTTTTTCTCGGAATTTCGGAAAAAAAGGTAAGTGGTAATTTTTTTCGATTACGAGGAGCGGTAGGGAGAAAAAAGTAAAAAAAAAAAAAAAATTTTCATGGACGTTTTTCCGTGCGGTTTTCCTGTTTGTGGTATTAAAAAGGGTGGAAAAAGTAAATAGTTTTCGTTTTTGCGATCAGAGGAGAGGAAAAATGTGAAATAAAAATTAAAAAAAAAAAATTTTTTTTTCCCCTTGAGGGAGCTTTTTCACTAATTTTTGTCGGAAATTTGCCGGAAAAGATAATTAGGAAGTTTTTCGGGGGTAAGGAGAAGAATTAGAGAGCAAAAAAAAAAGTAATTTCAAGAAAAAGGTGTTAAGCGCGATTTTTACGCATTATGGGTCCGTAAAACAGAGTGTGTGTGTGTGTTCGCGTGATCACGGCGGAAAAAACGTAATTTGTAAAAAATGAAACTTGAGCGCGCTTAGCGGGATTTTTGAGCACTTTTTCTCGGAATTTCGGAAAAAAAGGTAAGTGGTAATTTTTTTCGATTACGAGGAGCGGTAGGGAGAAAAAAGTAAAAAAAAAACAAACTTTTATGGACGTTTTTCCGTGCGGTTTTCCTATTTGTGGTATTAAAAAGGGTGGAAAAAGTAAATAGTTTTCGTTTTTGCGATCAGAGGAGAGGGAAAATGTGAAATAAAAATTTTTTAAAAAAAAAATTATTTTTCCCCTTCAGGGAGCTTTTTCACTAATTTTTGTCGGAAATTTGCCGGAAAAGATAATTAGGAAGTTTTTCGGGGGTAAGGAGAAGAATTAGAGAGCAAAAAAAAAGTAATTTCAAGAAAAAGGTGTTAAGCGCGATTTTTACGCATTATGGGTCCGTAAAACAGAGTGTGTGTGTGTGTTCGCGTGATCACGGCGGAAAAAACGTAATTTGTAAAAAATGAAACTTGAGCGCGCTTAGCGGGATTTTTGAGCACTTTTTCTCGGAATTTCGGAAAAAAAGGTAAGTGGTAATTTTTTTCGATTACGAGGAGCGGTAGGGAGAAAAAAGTAAAAAAAAAAAAAATTTTCATGGACGTTTTTCCGTGCGGTTTTCCTATTTGTGGTATTAAAAAGGGTGGAAAAAGTAAATAGTTTTCGTTTTTGCGATCAGAGGAGAGGGAAAATGTGAAATAAAAATTTTTGTTAAAAAAAATTATTTTTCCCCTTCAGGGAGCTTTTTCACTAATTTTTGTCGGAAATTTGCCGGAAAAGATAATTAGGAAGTTTTTCGGGGGTAAGGAGAAGAATTAGAGAGCAAAAAAAAAAGTAATTTCAAGAAAAAGGTGTTAAGCGCGATTTTTACGCATTATGGGTCCGTAAAACAGAGTGTGTGTGTGTGTTCGCGTGATCACGGCGGAAAAAACGTAATTTGTAAAAAATGAAACTTGAGCGCGCTTAGCGGGATTTTTGAGCACTTTTTCTCGGAATTTCGGAAAAAAAGGTAAGTGGTAATTTTTTTCGATTACGAGGAGCGGTAGGGAGAAAAAGTAAAAAAAAAAAAAAAAATTTTTCATGGACGTTTTTCCGTGCGGTTTTCCTATTTGTGGTATTAAAAAGGGTGGAAAAAGTAAATAGTTTTCGTTTTTGCGATCAGAGGAGAGGGAAAATGTGAAATAAAAATTTAAAAAAAAAAAATTTTTTTTTTCCCTTCAGGGAGCTTTTTCACTAATTTTTGTCGGAAATTTGCCGGAAAAGATAATTAGGAAGTTTTTCGGGGGTAAGGAGAAGAATTAGAGAGCAAAAAAAAGTAATTTCAAGAAAAAGGTGTTAAGCGCGATTTTTACGCATTATGGGTCCGTAAAACAGAGTGTGTGTGTGTGTTCGCGTGATCACGGCGGAAAAAACGTAATTTGTAAAAAATGAAACTTGAGCGCGCTTAGCGGGATTTTTGAGCACTTTTTCTCGGAATTTCGGAAAAAAAGGTAAGTGGTAATTTTTTTCGATTACGAGGAGCGGTAGGGAGAAAAAGTAAAAAAAAAAAAAAAATTTTCATGGACGTTTTTCCGTGCGGTTTTCCTATTTGTGGTATTAAAAAGGGTGGAAAAAGTAAATAGTTTTCGTTTTTGCGATCAGAGGAGAGGGAAAATGTGAAATAAAAATTTAAAAAAAAAAATTATTTTTCCCCTTCAGGGAGCTTTTTCACTAATTTTTGTCGGAAATTTGCCGGAAAAGATAATTAGGAAGTTTTTCGGGGGTAAGGAGAAGAATTAGAGAGCAAAAAAAAGTAATTTCAAGAAAAAGGTGTTAAGCGCGATTTTTACGCATTATGGGTCCGTAAAACAGAGTGTGTGTGTGTGTTCGCGTGATCACGGCGGAAAAAACGTAATTTGTAAAAAATGAAACTTGAGCGCGCTTAGCGGGATTTTTGAGCACTTTTTCTCGGAATTTCGGAAAAAAGGTAAGTGGTAATTTTTTTCGATTACGAGGAGCGGTAGGGAGAAAAAAGTAAAAAAAAAAAAAAAAAAATTTTCATGGACGTTTTTCCGTGCGGTTTTCCTATTTGTGGTATTAAAAAGGGTGGAAAAAGTAAATAGTTTTCGTTTTTGCGATCAGAGGAGAGGGAAAATGTGAAATAAAAATTTTTTTAAAAAAAAATTATTTTTCCCCTTCAGGGAGCTTTTTCACTAATTTTTGTCGGAAATTTGCCGGAAAAGATAATTAGGAAGTTTTTCGGGGGTAAGGAGAAGAATTAGAGAGCAAAAAAAAAGTAATTTCAAGAAAAAGGTGTTAAGCGCGATTTTTACGCATTATGGGTCCGTAAAACAGAGTGTGTGTGTGTGTTCGCGTGATCACGGCGGAAAAAACGTAATTTGTAAAAAATGAAACTTGAGCGCGCTTAGCGGGATTTTTGAGCACTTTTTCTCGGAATTTCGGAAAAAAAAGGTAAGTGGTAATTTTTTTCGATTACGAGGAGCGGTAGGGAGAAAAAGTAAAAAAAAAAAAAATTTTCATGGACGTTTTTCCGTGCGGTTTTCCTATTTGTGGTATTAAAAAGGGTGGAAAAAGTAAATAGTTTTCGTTTTTGCGATCAGAGGAGAGGGAAAATGTGAAATAAAAATTTAAAAAAAAAAAAATTTTTTTCCCTTCAGGGAGGTTTTTCACTAATTTTTGTCATAAATTTGCCGGAAAAGATAATTAGGAAGTTTTTCGGGGGTAAGGAGAAGAATTAGAGAGCAAAAAAAAAGTAATTTCAAGAAAAAGGTGTTAAGCGCGATTTTTACGCATTATGGGTCCGTAAAACAGAGTGTGTGTGTGTGTTCGCGTGATCACGGCGGAAAAAACGTAATTTGTAAAAAATGAAACTTGAGCGCGCTTAGCGGGATTTTTGAGCACTTTTTCTCGGAATTTCGGAAAAAAAGGTAAGTGGTAATTTTTTTCGATTACGAGGAGCGGTAGGGAGAAAAAAAAAAAAAAAGAATTTTCATGGACGTTTTTCCGTGCGGTTTTCCTATTTGTGGTATTAAAAAGGGTGGAAAAAGTAAATAGTTTTCGTTTTTGCGATCAGAGGAGAGGGAAAATGTGAAATAAAAATTTAAAAAAAAAAATTATTTTTCCCCTTCAGGGAGCTTTTTCACTAATTTTTGTCGGAAATTTGCCGGAAAAGATAATTAGGAAGTTTTTCGGGGGTAAGGAGAAGAATTAGAGAGCAAAAAAAAGTAATTTAGAGAAAAAGGTGTTAAGCGCGATTTTTACGCATTATGGGTCCGTAAAACAGAGTGTGTGTGTGTGTTCGCGTGATCACGGCGGAAAAAACGTAATTTGTAAAAAATGAAACTTGAGCGCGCTTAGCGGGATTTTTGAGCACTTTTTCTCGGAATTTCGGAAAAAAAGGTAAGTGGTAATTTTTTTCGATTACGAGGAGCGGTAGGGAGAAAAAAGTAAAAAAAAATTTTCATTGATGTATTTCCGTGCGGTTTTCCTATTTGTGGTATTAAAAAGGGTGGAAAAAGTAAATAGTTTTCGTTTTTGCGATCAGAGGAGAGAAAATGTGAAATAAATATTTTTTTTTAAAAAATTATTTTTCCCCTTCAGGGAGCTTTTTCACTAATTTTTGTCGGAAATTTGCCGGAAAAGATAATTAGGAAGTTTTTCGGGGGTAAGGAGAAGAATTAGAGAGTAAAAAAAAGTAATTTAGAGAAAAAGGTGTTAAGCGCGATTTTTACGCATTATGGGTCCGTAAAACAGAGTGTGTGTGTGTGTTCGCGTGATCACGGCGGAAAAAACGTAATTTGTAAAAAATGAAACTTGAGCGCGCTTAGCGGGATTTTTGAGCACTTTTTCTCGGAATTTCGGAAAAAAAGGTAAGTGGTAATTTTTTCCATTACGAGGAGCGGTAGGGAGAAAAAAGTAAAAAAAAAAAAAATTTTCATGGACGTTTTTCCGTGCGGTTTTCCTATTTGTGGTATTAAAAAGGGTGGAAAAAGTAAATAGTTTTCGTTTTTGCGATCAGAGGAGAGGGAAAATGTGAAATAAAAATTTTTTTTAAAAAAAAATTATTTTTCCCCTTCAGGGAGCTTTTTCACTAATTTTTGTCGGAAATTTGCCGGAAAAGATAATTAGGAAGTTTTTCGGGGGTAAGGAGAAGAATTAGAGAGCAAAAAAAAAGTAATTTAGAGAAAAAGGTGTTAAGCGCGATTTTTACGCATTATGGGTCCGTAAAACAGAGTGTGTGTGTGTGTTCGCGTGATCACGGCGGAAAAAACGTAATTTGTAAAAAATGAAACTTGAGCGCGCTTAGCGGGATTTTTGAGCACTTTTTTTCTCGGAATTTCGGAAAAAAATTGAAGTGGTAATTTTTTCGATTACGAGGAGCGGTAAAAATATAAAATAATTTCTTATATTTTCTACTAATCACAAAAAAAAATTTACAACCACAACACTTATTTTTACATTACAAAGGTAGGAAAAAAAAAAAAAAAAAAAAAATTTTCTCTAAATGGACGTTTTTCCGTGCGATTTTTCCTATTTGTGGTATTAAAAAGGGTGGAAAAAGTAAATAGTTTTCGCTTTTTGCGATCAGAGGAGAGGGAAAATGTGAAATAAAAATTTTTAAAGAAAAAAATTATTTTTTCCGTGCCTTCAGAGGAGACTTTTCACTAATTTTTGTCGGACAATTTGCGGAAAAAAAAATTAGGAAGTTTTTTCGGGGTAAGGAGAAGCAAATTAATCCACCGAGAGCAAAAAAAAAGTAGGATTTCAAGAAAAAGGTGTTAAGCGCGATTTTGACCGCATTATGGGTCCGTAAAACAGAGTGTGTGTGTGGTGCAGAAAGGCACCCGTACGTGATCACGGCTGACAACCTCCAGCTGTATTTTCGCCGTAAAAGTAAAACTTGCAGACCGCTATAGCGCACCCTTTTCTTGAAATTACTTTTTTGCTCTGAACTTGCTTCTCCTTACCCCCGAAAAAAAACTTCCTAATTATGCTATTCCGGCAAATTCCGACCCAAAAATTAGTGAAAAAGCTCCTGAAGAGGAAAAATAATTTAAAAAAAAAAAATTTTATTTCGCATGTTCCCTCTCCTCTGATCTCAAAGCGAAAACTAGCTCTTCCACCCTTTCCACCACTATGCCTACAAATAAGAAAAACCACGCGGCCTTCGTAGGCTTCTCTTAATTTCACTCCATGTGAAAAAAAACCTTTCCACTACCTTTTTCTCGAAATTTAGAAAAATGTTCCAAATCCCGCCTTAAACTGCTCAAAATTTCCAAATTACGGGCCTACTCCGACCGCCAACATACACACCACTCTGTTAACGGGCCCGCTCTAAAAGCACCTTTTTCCTAAATTACTTTTTTTTACTCTCTTAACTTCTTCTCCTTATTCCCGAATAACCCGCAATTATCTTTTCCAACTGAAATTTCCGACAAGCCAAAACCTAGGAAATAATTTTTTTTAAAAAATATTTTTCGTTTTCTCTGATCATAAAACGAAAACTACAACCCCCGCCTGTAATCGAAAACTGGCAAGCGTCCATTTTTTTTTCTTCACTTTTTCTCATACCGCTCGTCGAAATCGAAAATTCCGCTACCTAAATTTCGAAAATGCTCAAAAATCCGCTGCGCTCGAAAATTCTACCACTAATTTTTCCGCCGTGATCACGCCACCTACACACACTCTCAATTTTACGGACCCTAGCGTAAAAAACGTTGCTACTTGAAACTTTACTTTGCTCTAGTACCCCGAAATTCTCCTCTTTTCGGCAAATTTTAGGCAAAAAATACTGAGCAAGGGAAAAATAATTTTTTAATTGCAATTTTCATTTCTCTCTGGTAAAAAACGAAAATATTTCAACACAATTATACCGAAACGGAAAGCACTGGAAAAAACGTCTATGAAAAATTTTTTTTTTTTTTTTTCTCCTATCGCCTACTATTGAAAAACTGCCACTTTTTTTTCGAAATTCCCAAAAAATTAACCGAAAATCTAGCGCCCGCCAGAAATTTCGACACACGAATACGTTTTTTCTGCATGTTCACGAACACTTCCGTTTTCCGACATGAAAATAAATGGCTGCCATGTGAACTTTTTTTTATACCCTTCTCTTACTCACTTCTATCTTTTCGAAAGAACTAGCTATGGCACCCTGAGGAAAACAATTTTTAAAAAAAAACAATTTTTTCATATTTTCCCTCTTCTCGATTTTTAAAAACGAAAACTTATTTTTTTCCAACGATTGGCCGGAAATAGGAGCCACGCAAACGTCCATTAAATTTTTTATTTTTTTTTTACCCTACCGCTCCTCGCCAGTGAAAAATTACCACTTGTTTTTCAGAAAGATGCTCAAAAATCACAAACAAACTCCCGAAATTTCCTTTTGTTACGCGTTTTTCGCCGTGATCTACCAATTTTCCGTATAGTAGAAAAACGCGCTCGCCACTATTGTGGCCGCATTCTCTTCTTCTTCTTCTTACCCCGAAATTTCCTGCCGGCAAATTTCGACAAGCCTTCAACTTCAAAGGAAAAATGGTAAAATAATTTATATTTTCCTACCTTTCTGTCACAAACCTTGACTAACAATTAGCCTACCGAAATAAGAAACCGCGTAAAACGTCGGCCTACTTCCTGTGATGGAAAAACCCTGCCCTTTTTTCGAAATTCCGGAAAAATAACAAAAAATCTAATAATGCGCTCAGAACAAATTACGTTTTTTCCGCGCAGCTTACCTCCACCGGCAAAAATCTGCCCTGCTGAAATTTTTTTTTGCTCTCTAACTCCTTACCCCCGAAAAACTTCTAATTCCATCTTTTTCGGCAAATTTCCCGGCAAAAAATTGAAACTTCACGAGAAAAATAGCGGCAAAAAATTTTATTTCGTTTGATCGCGAAAACGAAAACTTTTTCCACCCTTTAAAACCGCAATCGCCACTGCAGAAAAAAACACTTTTTCTCCCACTCTCGTGTCGAAAAATACCACTACCCTTTTTCCGAAGTAGAGAAGAAATTGCCCGAAAATCCCGCAGGCGCTCGAAATTTCATTTTTTACAAATTTTTCCGCCGTATCACACACACCACACCTCTCCCATTCAGCATAAGCGCGCTCCTTTTCTTGAATTTTTCCGCTATGCTCCTTAACCTGAAACATTTCTATCATCTTTTGCAAATTTCCGACGTGCAAAAATATTAGAAGAGCATTTTTTTTTTAATATTTATTTGAAATTTTTATACTCTGATCGCCAAAACATATTGCACCACAGTATACCGAAGGAAAACGCGCGAGGAAAAACATCCATGAAAAATTTTTCCTCTCGTAATCGAAAAAAGTACGCGCACGTATTCGAGCCGCTGAAGCGCGCGAAAATTTCATTTTTTACAGGCATTTTCCGCCGAGGTCAATTTACCTCTGTGCGTGAAATAAACTGCTCCTGTACGCTTTCTCGATTCTGACCGTCGATTTCCGACAGAAATTAGTGAAGAGAAGGTGAAAATAATTTTTTTTTCAAGCACATTTCACATTTTCTCCTCCTGATGCAAGCTGAAACTCACCAATTCTTCCACCGAAATAAGCACGCGGAAAAACGTCCGCTTTTTTCTCCCCGCCCACTCTTAATCGAAAAGTACCACTTACCTTTTTTCCGAAGACGACTTAAAAGTGCTCCGAAAATCCCCTAAGCTCACGTCAAATTCCATTTCTTGAAGCCATTTTCCCGCCGTGATCACGCAGTACACCTCCACTTCCATACATATGCGGCGCCTGCTCTTTTTGAACACTTTTCTTCTTCTCCTTACCAGTACTCTAATGCCGGCAAATTTTCCGGCAAGCTCCCTTAATTGAAGAAGCACCCTAAGGGAAAACAATTTTTAAAAAATAATTTTTCATATTTCCACCTTCAAGCAGGCCACTTTCCGCCGGTACCTATCGGCAATGGGAAAACCGCAACGTCGAAATTTTTATTTTTCCTACCGCCACTACATGATCGAGAAATTACCGCTACCTTTTTTCGAAATTCCGGAGCTAGCGCGTTTTTTATTGCAAATGTGCCGGTTTTCCGCCGTGATCGGCAATTTACCACTACCCTGCCGACCCGCTGTCGTCTGGCAATTTTTTTTTGTATAAATTCTTCTCACTTTAAAAACAATTATCTTTTCCGACGAAATTTCCGGCGAAAAATTGAAAATACGGGGAAAACGAATTTTTGTTGAAAAATTTTTATTTGCATTCTCCCTCTCTCATCTGAAAACTAAAACTATTTTTCACCACAATACCGCAAATACGAAACCGCACGCGGAAAAACGTCCGCTGAAAATTTTTTTTTGCGCCACCCCTTTCGTATTGAAGAAATTTTGCATTTTTTTTCCGAAGGTGAGCCTGAAATGAGATTTGTTTTTTTACAAAAAATTTTTTCCGCCGTGTTTGCTGATTCCATATGCAAAGTCGCGCTTATACCTTTTTCTTTCGAATTACACTTTGCTCTCTGTCTTCCTTACAACTTCTGTTCGGCAAGTCTCGTAGTGAAAAATGAGCTGAAAAAATTTTTTTTGAACATTTCACTTTCTGATCACAAAAACACTTTTCCGCAATTAATACCGAAATAGGAAAAGCGCGAAGAAGCGTCCGTAATTTTTTTTTTGCCACCACCGCTTCCTCTTAATCGAAAAATTGCCACTTTCCCTTTTTTCGGAAATTCCGACAAAAATAACATCAGAATAAAACACTTTAGTACGATTGATCTATAATTTTTCCATTCAACCTTTTTTTGAACTTATTTTTTTTGCTCTCTATTTCTTCGCCTCCCTCTAATCTTTTCCGGCAAATTTCCGACAAGCTGAAAAGCTCTAAAGGAAAACAATTTTAAAAAACATTTTCCCTCAATCTGTTAAACGAAAACTACATTGCACCACCAATCGGCAATGAAAAACCGCGGCAAGCGTCATAACTTTCTCCCGTAATCGAAAACACCGCACCTTTTCTTTCGAAATTCCGAAAATAACAAAACTCGGCAAAATTTTCCGCGTAGTCACTGAACACACTACCCACTTTTCCGGCAATATGCGTAAGCATATACTACCTTTTTTAACCGGCGCCACGCCGAAACTTCTAATAATCTTTTCCGGCAAATTTTCGGCAAAACGCGTGAAAAACTCCCTAGCGGGAAAAACAATTTTTAAAAAAATAATTTTTTTCATATTTTTTTCGCTTTTCTGATCACAAAAAACGAAAACTATTAGCCGGTAGTACGCAAGCATTAAAATTTTTTTTGTTACGCATACAGCAAATGGAAAAAAATTACCACTTTTTTCGAAATTTGAGAAATGGCAAAATTCTAATAAATGCGCTCGAAATTTCCTTTTTACAAATTACGTTTCCCGTATTCCCGCACCTACCCCTCCGTTTTTCCGACATAGTCGCAGATTGTTTTTTTGCTCTTCTTCTTCTTACCCCGAAATTTTCTAATTATCTTTTTCCTGCAAATTTGCGACAACTCCTAAGGGAAAAAACAATTTTTTTTAAAATGTTTATTTCACATTTTCTCTCTGATCATAACACGAAGCACTCCGCCGAATTTAGCAGGAAAACCGCGCGAACGTCATGAAAAATTTTTATTTTTATTTTTTCTCCTACTTCCTCGTAATCGAAAAACCACCGCCTTTTTTTTAAAAATTCCGAGTCTTTCCGCGCACTCAGACATTTTTTATCTTCCGTGATCACACACACTCCGGCCACTCTTTGTAAAATCGCGCTTCTTTTTTCTTGAAATTTTTTTTTTCCTACAACCTTCGCGCAGCACCGAGCAAATATACCGGCAAATTCCGACAAGTAATTGAAAAGCGCGAAGAGGAAAATATTTTTCAAAAAATTTTTATTTCATTCTCCTCTTCTCTCTCAAAAACTAAACACGCGCACATTTTTAATACCCAAACAGCCGGCATCATGAAATTATTTTTTTTTTACTCTCGTAATGTGCCACTGCCGCCGAAATTCCGGAAAATGCAAAAATCCGCTAGAAAACACGCTCCGGAGACATTCCCACCGCCGTGATCACGAACACATTTTACGAACCTAGTAAAAAATAAGCTATTTTTTTCTTGAAATTGCACCAGCAATATACTTTTTGAAAAACTTTCTGAAAATTTTGACACGCGGAAATTTCCGACGAAACAGTGAAAACTTCCTACTTGAGAAAATGTCAACAAAAATTTTATTTCTATTTTCCTGCTCCCGTCAAAGCTAAAACCTTTCCGAACAACCCAAAACCACGCGAGCGTCCGCTGAAAATTTTTTTTTTTCTCCTACCACTTTCGAGAAAAGATTGCCACTATTTTCGAATTCGAAAATAAAAAATCACTTCATACCGCTCGGTTCATTTTTACAAATTTTTTTCCGCCGTGATCCGCAGAACTACCGCACACGCTCTTTTCTGAACCCTCAATGTGAAAATCAAAAACTAAACTACACTTTCAACACGAGGGCCGGGCGCAACGCTCCTCTGGTCTTCTCGCGCAGCTTTTCACAATTATCTGCGGCAAATTTCCGACAAGCCAAATTAACCCTCACGAGCTTTTTTAACAAAAACGACTCATTTCCTACTCTGATCAAAACTAAAACTATTTTCCGAACTTTAATACCTGAAATCGCAGATCAAACGTCTATGAAATTTTTTTTTTTACTGTCACTAAACGGAAAATTTGCCGCTTATTTTCGAAATTCGAGAAAAATACTAAAATCCGCTAGCGCACTCAAGCTAAATTTTGAAACCGTTTCCGCCGTCATCTACACACGGATATAACTCGTAAAAATCTAGCTACCACCAACAATTTTTTGCTCTCTGTCTTTCACACAACTCTATTCCGGCAAATTTTCGACGAAATAGTGACAAGCTGAGCAGGAAAAATTTTTTTTTAAATTTGTCGCATTTTCTCTTCTGATAAAAAACGAAAACCTTTTCCGCCAGAAACTTACGCGAAAAATCGCCAAAAAAAAAAAACTCCTCTTAATCGAAAATTTGCCGCTACCCGTTTTTCGAATTCCGGCAAAAACGGCAAACTACAAGCACACAAATTACATTTTTTTCCGCCCGTGATCGCGAGCACCACTTCCGGCCGCTATGCGGCGCGCCTTCCACTACTTTTTTGTTAAACACTTGCTCTCGTGATGCTCGCACCGGCCTGGCCGGCAAACTCTCCGGCAAATTGAAAACCACAAAGGAAAACGAGCACGAAAAAAAATAATTTTT
>JAWDGP010002786.1:0-14438 GCA_033675545.1 Elysia crispata | reverse complement strand
TCAATAACAGCATAGCCATGGGATTTCGACCTTCCGCGAACATTAAATAATTTAACAACTATAGATAAATGCAAATAGGGAAAAAGGTGTTCGGAGTGGTTCTAGAACACGGTTGCTGACCTGGAAAGCTCGAACGTAAAATTTGACAATCTTTCAACGCACTCTGTCATTCAATCATTTTTTTTATTTTTCCTCCATCAGGATGAGATAACCTTTCAGTTGCTATTCATTTTAATTAAAAAAATGACTTTCTTTTAACTCGTGAACTAGGTACACACATGCTCTTCAGAGACACTATTATGCACAAACCGGCTCAAAAAATATTTCAACATGCAAGAATTGTTGAACAGTTATTGAGAACTAAACCAACTAACATGACATCTCATCGTAATACTTACAGATAACAATTGTTTCCATTTCATGAGAAACTTGTTACTTAACAAGTTATTGTATTTTTTTCATCATGTCAGTGAAACATTTTTTTTCAACCTGACAAATCTCCAAATTCATGGAATGCCATTTGGGATTATAGTTGTAGGAGTTGTGTTAAGTAAGTTTTGTGATGGTTTTGAATTTTAATAAAAGTAACAGAAGTATTTGCAGCAGCAGTAACAGTAACAGTTAAGTAATAATCGTAGTGAAGGTAGTAGAGTGACAATTTTGTGGAGCCAGAGCGAGGGCGAGTGCAGCTATAAAGGCGTTATGACGGAATGTCATTTTGTTGGACTTATTAAATGACCATTAAGTTTGATCTTCATGACATCAAGCATTTCAGTGTCTTTAAAATATACAAATCTATTTGGGTTTTACAAAATTTGTCAAATATTTTTAATGAGGTGATTTCAAAATATGTTATTATTAATGCTTCACATCACATTGAAATTATATCACGTGCCTATTTTCTATGTTAAAAAAAAAACAAAAAAAACAAAACAAAAACAAAACAAAAAAGAATAAAAGATTGCAAAATTACAACAAACGAACAAAAGGAAAACATCCCACATCTAGTAAATTCCTACTCCTTCGAATTCATCACATCTTTCATGAAAAAGAAAAAAATGGGTCTCCAAAGGGTCTAGAGTGGTGCTGAGGTTTCTCTTACGTATTTTTTGTATGAGGTAAATCACGTTGTGAGGTAGCATGTCAGCTTTCGTAAATTTTTTATATTTCGCCGGTAGTTGAGGGTGAGGAAAAGGAAGTGGGTGTGGTGGTCTTGCGCGTTTTACACCAAGAGCCGTTACAGAGCTGGACACTTGGATTGGTGTTTATAATTTTCAGAAGAGTGCCAAGGTGTCTCTGAAGTTTGCCATTCTTTGATGAGTGGCAAAAGGCAGAGTGGGGTGGCTTTTTTTTACTTTCTAACTTCTAAGCGTCGCAAATATTTTGTAAAAACCTTGGTTGAATATTAGGACGAAAAGGATTGTAACTGTTAGAGAATATTTTCGATTGTAACACTTTCGTTTTAAACACAGAGAATATTTTTCATTGTAACACTTTAGTTTTAAATATAGAGAAGATTTTCGATTTCGAAGAATGTTTCACATTTTGCCTGAAACAATTTTCTTTAATATAGATGGAGAGACTGCAAGAATTTTTTTTCAAATCTGGAAAAAGTTGTTAGGGCTGTCTTTGGCGACCACTTTTTTTTGTTTTGTTTTTTTTTTTTGAAAATCTAAATATGGAGAAAATTCTAATTAAATTCCGAATTATTTTTAAATGAAGACAAGATTTATCAATACGATGAATATATAACGCTCTCTTCCTATTTTTTTATTTTTGAAATCTAGATTTGTCGGATTTTCATTGTAAAATTTTTAAAATCTAAAGATGATTCTCGATAACTGAAAAATGACCCATTGCCAAATAAGGCATATCTGTATACTTCACTGCAGTACTTGAGCCATAACGTTATGTCTAAACTACGGTTCTATCTATAATTAAGCACATTTAGTAAAGTGTAAATAAGCAACAGACATGCAAAGTTTTATTTTGAATGATCAATTGGTTTTTATTTTACAGACTTCCAAACTATGAAATCGATACTAAAATCGACTGTGAAACTTTATCATGACATAAACCTTACAGGAAACTGCACTCCAAAATCATTTTAAGAAGGCTTCAAAGGTTACTTTTCTCTCTTGAGACATTTGAAGGAGTGTAGCCATGGGTTCCAATGCTTTTTACTGAAAAAAATCGTTGATTATGTCTTACGGGTGTTTTAAAAATTCCTAACTTAACATAAGATTTTCTCGTCAAATACACGTTGGTGTTTGAACCTACCAAAATCTAATACATGTCTATGAAACTAGCTCTTTTTTTTTCAACCATGGCGAGGAATTTAGTTGGGTTGAAAAATAATCTAGGAGCCCCAAAAAATAAGTGGTCAGGTGTTGAGTCCAGTCTTATTATCACCAAAGTGTATTTTCGTGTCAAAAACCGTGACGAAAGTTATGCGAAAAAAAACAAAGCGGACAAAATATTAACAACCTCATTTTTTAAATTATAAATTCTCTGGATATTTCCTAATTTTAAGATTTCAAAGTTATATAAAAAAGAGAAAAGTTGTTTTGAACGTCCGTTCGCCTTGAAGGATATTACTTTCGAAAAAAGATCTCGCGAGACACGATGATCTTTCGCATTTTTCGCGTCAAACTAAGAACGGCTCTTGAGAGTTAGTCCGACCGGTAGATCAACCCTGCGTAAAATAGCATTCAAAGTCTCTCAAATCTATCTTCACAGATAGTTTTTTTTATTTCGCTATGATTTCTTTTCTGTTTTCATAACATTAACTTGTTTTTGGATAACTTACTAAAGAGTTAAGGAATGGACTTTACTGTCATGGCGTCTCGCTCGTCATTTTTGTGTAAGTTTGGAAAATGTGGATCTAGACAATTCATCTCAAGAAAAGGCATCCATCAAGTTCTGCATAGTCGCATTCTTTGTAGCTTGGAAAGTATTAACATAAATTTTCGTTTTTTTTATTGTCCTCACAATTATTAGGATCTTCTCTCACTTCACAGGATTTGACAAGATTGTTTTCATGTCAAACCATATTTTCCAGAAAAGTTATGAAAAGGTTCAGATTTAAAGAAAAGTCATGGCTTTTTTAAGAAGTGTAGATCATAAGGCCAGAACATTTCTCCTAGTCTTTTGAAATTTATATTTAATTTTAGAGCCAACTTGTTTGTGCATTTATTAGAGCTGTGAGATAACTTTTACAAAATTGAATAGGAATAACTTCTTTGTTAATTTGTGTAAGTTTGATAGATCTAGATCAAGATCTAGTTTTTGGAGAAGTGCAAGAAACAATCAAAACAGCTCTACTCCACCTATAGTAAGAGCACCACAGAAAATTAAAAGGTTAATTTAGTTACTATAAAATCCTTTCATGCACACAATTTTTCATTTTTTTTTTGAAAGAAAAAAAAAAAACAAAGAAAAAAAACATCAGTTGAAGGAGAAATTATGTAGACTTGACTCCTTTTTTTTTGCTGTTGTTTTAGTTTCTACTCAAGTGTTATTAGTCAAGAGGCTAAAAAGAATCTAATCCTGATTTGCGTCTCTAGAATTGCTATTGCATGATTTTAGATTTGTCTTTAGAATACAATTTAAGCCATTTAGAATGTTACCTTTCAATAGTCTCTTTTTTTCTTTTTCAGTGAACAGGTTTTCATGAATTTATGGCCAAAGAAAAAGAAGCTTGTTCATGTAAAGAAAACATCCAAAAGCCAAGCATGAAGCAGAATACCGTGCCAGGCTAAAGACATGCTGAAAATGAGCAGCCTATTGCTTGAAGCAGAACTTACTGGTAAAGAATTGTTGGGGAAACTTAAAGCAGTAGCAGGAGGAGGAGCAAAATATAAAAAGCAGTATGACTAAGAGATACAAATTGAAAAAATCAATGACTATACTAAAGTGTGCCTGAAGCTATTCAGCTTGATTAATACAAATCATTTACATTGTAGTTGTGAAGCTGAAATTTTAATTTTATTTGGTCGATTTTTCTTTAGTTGAATCTACAAAATATGTTTGTTGATATTGTTTACAGAAATGCATAGTATATGATTCAAATTTAAGGTGGTTCCCTGATACCTGAAGAAAAATTCTTCTTCAGTTCTGTTAACACTTTTGACTTTTAAAGCATTATGATTTGAAGTTTTTTTTTTAAATTGACTTATCATTAAATAGTAGTTGCTACAAAGCTTTTCATTTCATCTGGGATGCAAGACATATTACATGTTTAGGTGTCAATGAAAAGCCCAATTTAAACAAAACTTATCAAGAATATTTCTCAATGCAAATTAAAATGATGAAAGGTCAATTGAAATGCATCTGATGCTATATGTCACGAATGAAATTTTATTCTTGGTGGATTGTATGAAAAAAATAATTAAGTGAAGAGTTTGGTGTATGCATAGTTCAATCTCATTTGATTTAAATGAATGTGTACTTCATAAAATCATATTTAAATAGGAGTTGTAAATTTACATGCTATAATCCTAGCAAATGTATACATATTTACAAAAAGGCCCATTCTTTGCAACTTTTTTAAATGAAGGGGAAATATCAAATTGGATGAAATGATTATCATTATGATTTCTAGCTTTTTATTTCTGTATGACATACATCTCGTCTTCTTTGAATTATATGGAATATATGTCCATTGCTTGAAAAGTACTAATGTGTGCAAAATGCTTGTTTTTAGATAAATGAGCAATACTGTCTACAACAAAGTATACCAATAATTTATTTTGATTTTCATGATGCAACATAATTTCGATAAACTTTTTTTGCATAGTTCTTTATTTTTTTGAATCTTTGACTTGATCAGTCTTATGGAATTTGTTAAAGAACTGCAGCTCATTGTTTGTTTATCAGTTCTTTCTTCGTTCGTTTTTGAGCTGACAATTTTTCATGAAAATTAAAACTTAACAAAGATATTGACAAAAAAATACAACCTCTTACATTCTTTTTTCTTGAATTCATTCACAAGTCTCATTCTTGAGTAGTTAAACTTATTAGCAGAGAGTGGCGTGACTTTTTTACATTTTGTTTGTTTTTTTTTACATATATTTTTTGTGTGTTTATGTAGTTTTTTTTTATAATGGTACAATATAATGAATAGAAGGATATAAATAATTTTCAACACATTCCCAAACAATAACCCTGATTGATAGGCAATTTTAGACTAAAGAAAGATTACATGTAGTACTTAATGATAAATTTATGAGTCTTTGGAGTACTTCCAAATAGTACGGGGTCTGATATTTTTCATAATATACTCTTACAAGATATAATCCTTAAAAAAATATTTGTTCAATTAAGAATGTTTTGACTATGAGCGCTTGAAAAAGATGTTTTTTTTTGTGTTATTTTACGTATCAATGGCAATTTCTGGCTAGTATGAAGAATAAACATCTTATTTAAGCTTTTATCCTAAATTAAAAGATTATTGCAACGTTTTTTCGCTTTAAGTTTATACAAATATGTTTATTTTTAGAGTAAAATATCAAGAACTCCGTTTAAATGTTACGTAATCAACCAAGGGCAATAACTCTGTCAACACTGAAGTACTTATATAAAAAAAGTATATGATATCTTTAACTAAGGTCTATACTACAACTTTGCTTCTTTGAGTTATATAGAAATGTCTATAACTTTCAAAATAAAGGCATGCAATCTGGGCGTAAAATCATGAAAGATCTAAGCTACCTGTATTTGGCAATGGGTCAAATTCAAATAATCCATGCAAGACGTTGTTAAAAATCCGGATGTAGAGACAACTTTTGATTATTCTATTTTTTTGGAAGGGGGGTTGGAGAATCTAGTAAAGATTTTCGATTAATTTTTTAAATACCTTTTTAATGAAAACATCGTTTAAAATTTAGACCGAGAAAAAAAATACAATCGCGACAAGTGATATATTTTTTTTCATTCATTCATCTATCTATTTATTTCATTTTTTTTTTTTTTTTTTTTTTTGGGGGGAGGGGGGGGGACCATTAGACGAAGCCAACAATTACAATATTTTTGAAATTGAATGCTCTTTTCCGATAGATTTTTGAAAAATTAAGTAACTATTAAATTACATTATTTTTAATATCACCAGTTTTCCCCATGGAATGTATCTAGCATTTCCAAAACAGGAAGCAATAAACCAGTATCGATTTATCAAAAATGAATATCGCATTTAACACATGTCCTTGCTAAATATGATGAGCCTGAAGGGTATGTTTTGAGAAAATAACGTTCAAAGTATTTTGCACGACAAATCTCACTAATTGTTAATTGTTGCCAGTTGTAGAGTTATAGAATTATTGTAAACTTTACAATGGTTGTTATGTCTTTAGGGCAACAGATTTCTTTAAAAACTAACTTCTTTGGACTAATTCACTGCTAGTGTTTTTACTATGAATCAGTTTATCCCATAAAGAAAGAGCAAACTATAGCAACACAAACAAACTTTAAAATAGATCATCGAACAGTTTCATTTGTTTGCAGGTCTATCAAGAAGCCAGATATAAAAGGGAACACATGTTTACGACAATATTAAATCCTTAAAATGAAAGGATATCAATCAAAAGCTAACAATTACTTATCGTCGTTCATTAATATTTTCCAAGCGAAATTTAGAACGCATTCAATCTTTGAAAGAAAAAGCGATCAAAAGCAAACCATTGCTTATCTTTGTTACCATTTTTAGTGCAAAACTGCCCTTACATTTATTTTTTTTTAATCAGTTGGCTTTTTTAAAATTGGGAAGTACGTAATCGTAACTAAAACAGGTTTCAAATCGCTGCTCCTGAGTCCAAACCAACGATATAACTGATCAAAATCGTTTTCAATTGGTTATTTGTTATATAGTAAACAGGCGTTTGTCCAAGCGATGTGAGTTCTACATACTAATCAACTGCTGAAGGATCTGAGTTGATCCCATCAAACTCCAAGAAGGTATCCTGCACGCCGTCAGTAGGCGGGAGCGAACCAAATCAGTAGTGAAATTACTCAGGAGTAACTAGTTTCTTACAAAGCCTTCTATGGTTGGCACAAGATGTGCACTGTAGCGCTTATAGAGCTTATATAGTTGCCACATTTTAGAAATGGCTTGGTTTTTTTTTGTTATATCTGTGTGTGTGTGTGTGTGTCTGTAATGCGATTCCATGACCTTGAAGAGTTGATTATGGTTTCTGACAACATCCAACGCGGCGTCATTGGTTTTATTCTTGCCTCTATATTTTCACCTGCGAAAACACCCACGAACGTTATTTTTATTACCACAATGCCACTAAGTTCATGGTACATAATCAAAGTCTTGCAAGAATTGTTTTTATACACACAATCATACTTGTGCCTGACCCAGCGGGAAAAGTACTGCGCAGAGTGAATTCTTCTGTTTGACTTTTGGTCTGTTCTCTTTTGTGATGGAGTTTACGATGTCTATGTCATGATTGTTGTTATCCCTCTGTCTGTTAAATCAAGGAAGACTTACAAGGAAAATATCAACGAAATGGGAATGACAGGACTCGGTCATTGATATAATATATATTATATTCTGCCAAAACCAATACCGTGAATAATGTAAATTTAGTAGGCATAGGTCTTTCAGGCGCTAATTGCATTTTGTGCTAACCAAGTTTGAATATGAGTAAAGTTCAGTTTTGGTTGTAGACCAAAGGTTTTTTCGGGAATCATTCACTTACTATAGACCCTATTTTCTATTGACCAGATTTTTCATTGTTGGGAGTAAGATCCCTAGGTTATGGAGCGTCAAAATTTACCGAAAAACAACAAAGAAGTGAGAGTCGACTTTTGTGAACTTCTTCACTTTCGGCAGGCATCCATCGATATATTAAAAGGGTTTAAAGTCTGAAGATTCTATACATTTTTAAAACTGAATGAATGGCTATGGAGGAGATTAAATCTCTATTGTAGTAAAGTTGGCTCTCATTCATCGTAAAAGTCTTCCCTATTTATTCGCTTATTTTCTAAAAAAAAATAATTATGTAAAAAAGAGAACTGTCTAAGGAATGAGGTCTGTTACACTGCTATTTAAGTTTTTTTTTTCATTCATAAAAAGGTAATTACTATTTGACTTAAAAGAAAAAAAAAACTTATCAAAGGAACTGCAAAAGCAAAATATGTACTTGTGATGGACTTTGCTAGAAATTAAATAATTTTGAAGTTTAAGCTTAGTTGTTACTTTCCGATGTTGTTATGAACCTTATAATTAGAAAGAAAAAAAAAGAATTTTAAATCAAGATCAATCAAGTAACGCGTCTAAATTTTACAGAGGGAAATACAAAAGATCAAAAATTGATCACGCAATCTGAAAAGCCCATTCTACGAAAACATAGCTGTTGACAAGCAGCCAAGAGAAAAATAATAGCTTGATGCTCGAGAGTCACACATTTTTTGGTACTGTCCTTTACGACGTGAAATCTCTACAATCGTTTGTGTATTCTAAACGTTGGGTAACTAATCTAAACGGATCTTTTACAGAACATACTTAGCAATGTATCTCTGTATCTAGAGTTAAAGTTAAAATGAACGAAGATATTGACAGAAGCGTTCAGAAAGCTACACGTATTACCAATGTAGCTAGCAAAGCCATATGGAAATCTTTTCTCTCTTAAGTTTGCAAACTCGGGGTCCAAAAGACGAATTGTAGACACTAATTGATAGGGCAGTTGAGAAAAAATAAAAATAACACAAATCAATGTGACCGATTGAACAACTTGCAGATCTTTCGAAGACAAACTGTTAATTGGCTTCTCGTGTTTGGTCGATGGGTCGTTTCCACCTTTAGTTTTGTCATTTTGAGGTGCAGAATTATCATTTTTTGTCGTTCCAACATGAGACGCGTTCTGTAAAGATTGTCGAAATCTGGACGCAGCTTGCAGTTTTGCCACGAGTATAATCACACAAGCTGTCGTGGTGACATAGGCCACCCATGATACAATATTCCTGTTCATGATATCGTTAGCTCTGTAAATTTCCCTGAAGTTACTGGAAACCTTAAGGGACATATAGGTCGAGTTTGTCAGCGGATTTACGATCCATGAGGTGCGGAAAATGGTTAAGACTGGAGCTCGAAGTGTCAGGGCCACGAGAAACAATACGACGAGTATTTTGACGGTTCTGGATGTCGTAAACATGGACTTAAACCGAAGAGGTCTCGTAACACAGAAGCATCGTACAAGCGCCAAGAACACAGATATGAAAGAGGAATAATCGTAGAAGATATACGCGTACCAAAAGAAACCTGAATACAAAATTCGTGGATCAAAAGGCCAAACATGATTAGGATTGTTTTTCATAATAAATCTGGCAATGGTGATTGGGCACTTGAGAATCAAGTTGAGCAGGTCTGAGAGGGACAAGAACAGCAGCGTCACTGTAACATTGTCTCTGAAGCCAATCTTAGTAAACACGATAATGTTGATTGTGTTTGAGGTCAGGCCAAAAACCAAAATGCAGAGCCATAAATGATAGATAAAAAT
This sequence comes from Elysia crispata, assembly GCA_033675545.1. Classification (NCBI taxonomy): domain Eukaryota; kingdom Metazoa; phylum Mollusca; class Gastropoda; family Plakobranchidae; genus Elysia; species Elysia crispata. The sequence continues at coordinate 4,938 of JAWDGP010002786.1, read as the reverse complement.
CTGAAGAGTGTTGAATTCTGTGAGGAACATTTCAGGCTCCTGACTTCGAATTTCAGTGAAGTTTTCCATGGTTATAAGTCACAGGAAGTAGCGACAGTTCAGGCTTGTAGTGTCTCACACGCGGAGGCTCGGCACTTTAAACTTCTTCACTGAAAATAAAGTAAGTTGGTCAAGACAATGAGCGTCAAAGGGCAAAAATATTATAGTGAAGCAAGACAATGCTATTCAGGAGAAATTACATGAATCCACCTCTTCAACCCACATGCACCTTTTACGCGCTCAGTGGACTTGCTGGCAACCTTAGGTCTCACTATTCATAATTTGAAGACTGGTATTTGCAAAATATTTAAAAGTATTCCTAAGTTTTCAGTTCAAGGTATTGACTAATTTTTTTTTTACAGTTTGACTATTTTAAACCATTTAAAGCTTTTTAAAAACACCACATATAAAGAGAACTTCAGAGAAAGTCAGAAGGCCTATGTCTGAATAAAAATAGAAAACCAACATTAAAAATCTTTCATGACGTCCATATCGGGGATCAAAAGTTATGAAAATATTAAGCTGTAATAATTATTAGTCACGGTACACCATCTCGAACCAACATCATTTAAAGCATGTCTAAGCAAGAGTAAGTTATGATCAATTTCCTGACAAAGAATTGTAAAGAAATCTTGAAAACCCAGTTAAATCTACATGTTCCTTTCTAAACAAGAAAGGAAGAAAAAGGCTTTAGTGCGAATGTTTTTTAATTAAGTTACTTGATGTATAATTATGTCCAGTTTCAAGGTAATTGGTATAAAAGCCTTTTCATATTAAAATTCTTCATATATCTTTCTTCAAAATGTTAACTGTTTCCATGACAACTGTTATGTTTAGGTAAATATCTTTGTTTTTCATTTAGAGGATCTATACGTGAGTTAGTGGTAGCAAATAAACAAGACTGTCCTGTCATGTGCATGAAGCCCTCTATAGTAATAGTTTATACGCCTGACACTGACCACGGCTCATAGACAAACTGTCTGTGCTTGCCCCATCCTACCGTGGCTGTAATACAACCATCCAGCACGGACACTATGCTGTGTAAGTGACGGCTTTCACAAATTGCCTTATTTAAAGCCAGACTGGAGAACCCAACCACATCATGGCATACTGCTCACTCGATCCGGGTTCAATGAGAATAGTTAACTAATTTTGCAAAATCCAAATCTAACAACAGCTTTGTTAAAAAACATTAATTATCAATAAGGCTTAAACAACCGCGCGGACAAGAATTATCACGAAAACGTGAGATAAAACTTAAATGTCTCTCATGGCAGCCTGTAGTTGCCTAACTGCAATATTGTTCACTGTGCAGTTCAGAATCGATTTTTTGAAGACGGTTTATTTTAAAGAAAATTTTTAAAGTAAAACTTACATTTTCAAGCAATTTTAACACTCGTCATGGCTAAGCGCAGAAAAAAGGTTAGTTTGAGATTTTCAACGAACATGTTGGAGAATATTTGCCAGTCTATTTCATGAGATATGCTTATCTGGGTCTGGTTTTTATCTCTAGAATCTGGTTGGCGTGTCTCTTATGTGAGTGTAAATTTAAGCATCAGTTGAAATGCGCAAAAACAAAATTTGATAATTCGTCACAACAGAGAGAACTATTTGGTTTCCTATCTAAGTTTAAAGCATTACTAGAGCCTAAGGCACACCAATATTGTGTGAAAACCAGAGGGATGGTCCAATTTACGGGCAGATCATGCTCAGCAGCGACTTAAAGAAGCTTGGCTAAACAAGAAGGATTTTTATAGTTCTTTTTGCAAAACACATTTTGAAATTCTCATTTATGGATTAGACCAGCAGATAATGAAAATATAGGAGAAGAAACAAAAGGTATCGCAGTCGGCAAAAGAAATTCAATTACTTTTTGATGTACATTTCTGATCCAAGCAGTAAGAACTATGGTTAAACAATTAATGGCTTTTTAGAAGGCCAAATACAGCTTGCCATGTTAAAATACATGCCGTTGAAGGCACATTAATGCACATAGCCTTTACCCTTGTCATTTATCTATCAACTTTGCAAAGCATGATTTTGGTGGTTTCTTGTTCGTTTAAATTTGATTTAATGAGACAGCATTTTGACATCAAACTAGTACTAAATTACTTCTGAGCGAGGTCCAAGGGGTTGTTATCTTGTTACTTTGAGATCTCTTGTAGCTTCTGAATGGTCGTGTATGAAAATGTGCAGTGATTATCTTCAAAGGATAATATTCTTTAGAGCAGCAATATTTGTTATGTAACAAATTAATAGTGAGTATAATTTAGAAAGCTACTTTGTAGGTGGTTTATGAATAGGTTTACTGCATTAATAGAAAACATTGCATCTCATAGGTGAGGACTTGTTCTCTCTGAGAGGTATAATTTGTTTATATCTAAAACATTCTTGAATGAGAAAGGTAATGTTTTAACTCACAGGCTTCTGATATTGGCAGCCTATAAGATGAATTAAAAGGATGCGTATCGTATAAGCTACTAATGCCTTAGAAGAATGCGATTTGGCTCCTACCAACCTGGAACTGTGTGGTTTACTGTGTGACAATTTTTATAACCTAACAGTTTAATTTCTTTAGATAAGGAGTGGAAAAAAGTATTCATTTCTTCTTCATAACCTTTTGTCACGTCCTGCAGAAACATTTTCACGACATACAATTTGCTATTGTTAATGACAAAGACATCGATCTAAGATACAAAGCCGTGTTGTATTCCAAATGTCACAAATCAGTGTATTTCAAGCGCATCTCGGGACACAGGAAAATCTCATTACATTTCGATCAATAGAATTAACAAGGTACCCAGTAATATACCAATTATGTTGGTAAAGACAATTCTATAATTTGATTTTTTTTTGTTCCCACCTTTCATTAAAGATGTTCTTGGCAAGAAAACGATCACTCTGTTCAAATACAGCCACGAGACTTGCAGGTCTTAATTTGAAACGTGTGAGCAACGCTCAGTACTTTTGCGTTTTGATTATGTATTTTGACATCTAATTGAGGCAGCATTATTACTTTCTCACAAAAAATGGAGAGGTGGCGCTGCTTTGTTAGGATTTTAATTTCATATAGTGGCTTGTGTCACACTAAAATCCCTCCAACAAAATGGTATTGGACGTCATATATACTTTCATAACTATACAACTCTATTATGTTCATCAAATTATGTTATCATAAACTAAAATTCGAAGATGTAATTTTTCAAGGCGAGATTGATTTTGTGACTTTGAATATAACCATATAATGAGGTGAGATAAATACGTCACTTATTTATCCTTTTCTTATTTACATTACATATTAACCATTATTGAAATTTTAAGTTTAGAAATATCCTCCTTTTGCATTTTTCATCAGTGTACAAGACTGGATATGTTTGAAAGGGTAAGAACAAAACATTTTTTATCTTCTTGCAGCAAGGAGGGCACTGTTAAAATATCCGTCTGCCTTGCATCTCGGTAAAAATCTAAGAACGAAACAGATTATTCAATTAAGAGGCATTTTATCGCGTGAAATTGAAAACTAAGTTTTCATGAAGCGAAGTATTACGTATACGTAAAACTGGATGCAAGTGACGTTTTTTTTTATCTACTTTGAAAAATTTTTTTTCAAGTTAACTGAACTATTAACTTTCTACGGGAAGTTATAATAACCACTTCGATTTCTCGTTTTGTTACGAGGTTTGCTGTCATGGCTGGCCACCTCGGCTTGGCGTGTCCCAGTCTCCTACAGATGTTGACTCGATCTCTGGCGCAGACCTCGTTATTGTCAGCCCAACTGGAACATTTTCCTCCTCTCCATCTTTTGTCGCCTATTTTTTCCTTTACTATCGTTCTCAAGACTTTCATGCGTTCTGAATGGCCAAAGTATGTTGTATTTTTCATGCGATTGGTTTTAGTTATTTCTTTCCTTTTAACTTTCAGCTTTTTGTTTGCTAGTTTTGTTTTGGGTATATGATTCTGTAGCAACATCTCAAAATAATTAATGGTAATAGGTTGGTTTTTCTTTCTTTTTTTTTTTTTGTTCATGTGCGAGCTGCGCAGAACAAAGATTAAAACATCGAAAAAATTGTTTAAAAAATAGTCTGATACGAGTTTAGTCGCAAAGATTAAAAAAAAAATCCTCAGATCAATTCAATCTATAATACTATTTTTATACCGTTCTTGAAATACCTGATAATTATATAATTATGAAGATAAGGACTCTGTATCATACTGAAACTTGTTGGGTATTGCTTATAAATAATATTGTCAAAAACCCAGAATGGGTCTTGCAGCAGTGCTTATCTCCTGATACAGCTAACGTGAGAAGGATCTAAAGCAATAACATCCCGAGCCCTTTGTTTGACTTTATCGTGTATATTATGACTTTAGTGCTGGTAACCATCATTTTCCAATCCATACAGAAAACAGTCACGGCGAAATAAAACCTTGGATACCTAAGTCGTTTCAAATCTCTTGTCACCTGAGTCTATCAACGCGATCGTATACATTTTAGGGTAGGCCTGAGGTTTTCGTTAAAGTTATCGTTAGCAGCTTCTCTTTAAAACATTTCTTTAATGATAACGACATGTCTTGAGCGGAAATTTGTGTTTTGTATGCGTCGTTAAATAACGTTTTTTTAAAGAGGTTAACAACAACAAAACGACATCTTTAAAAGAAAATTAATATTTTGTATAAAGACACTAATATGGATTGACGCCGCACGTCATTCTTTGTTCCGACGATTTATCATCTTTTTCACATTTATTTTAATTTATTTTCAATGATAAATCTTATTCACAACGTCACGTACACACGGAAGGCGAATGTGTAACGGAAATAATAGTGAAAGTTTACTTGCAGTCAAGTGAAGTTAAAAGTTATGATAATCAAGCGAGTCGTTGGAAGAGGAAAACACCT
>JAWDGP010002785.1:0-10324 GCA_033675545.1 Elysia crispata | reverse complement strand
TTCAGGCAAACTAACGACCAAAAATGGGCAAAAATCATCCCTAAAGGAGAAAAAAAAATTTAATTTTTTTTTTATAATTTATTTCACATTTTCCCTCTCCCCTTACGGAAAAAAACAAAACCACTTACTTTTTCCGCCTTTTTTATCATCGGAAATAGAAAAACCGCAAAGGAAACTGTCCCATCAAAAATTTTTCTTTTTTTTTTTTTTTTTTTACTTTTTTGCATCCTACCGCTCCTCGTACTTATTAAAATTACCACTTACCTTTTTTTCGAAATTCCGACTTAAAGTGCGCTTAAATGCCGTAAAGCGCCCTCAAGTTTCATTTTTTACAAATAACCTTTTTTCCGCCGTGATTACGGGAACACATACACCTACCAACACACACTCCGTTTTTCCGACCCATAATGCCTAAAAAAACGAACTTAACACCTTTTTCTTAAAATTACTTTTTTTTCCTCTCTACTCCTTCTCCTTACCCCCGAAAAACTTCCTAATCAGCTTTTCCGGCAAACTAACGACCAAAAATGGTCAAAAAACCTCCCTAAAGGAGGAAAAAAATTTTTCTTTTTTTTTTTTATTTTTTTTCACATTTCCCCTTTCCCCTTACGGAAAAAAACAAAACCACTCACTTTTTCCGTCCTTTTTATCATCGGAAATAGAGAAACCGCGAGGAAAAACGTCGCATAAAAAAATTTTCTTTTTATTTTTTTTTTTTTTTTTTTTTTTTGCATTCTACCGCTCCTCGTAATCGGAAAAAATACCACGTCTCTTTTTTTTCGAAATTCCGCATTAAAGTGCCCTAAAATGCCGCTAACCGCGCTCAAGTTTCATTTTTTACAAATTACCTCTTTTCCGCCGTGATTACGGGAACACATACACCTACCAACACACACTCCGTTTTTCCGACCCATAATGCCTAAAAAACGCACTTAATACCTTTCTCTTAAAATTAGATTTTTTTCCTATCTACTTCTTCTCCTTCCCCCGAAAAACTTCCTAATCATCTTTTCCGGGAAACTAATGACCAAAATGGTCAAAAAACTCCCTAAAGGAGTAAAAAAATTTTTCTATTTTTCATAATTTCTTTCACATTTTCCATCTCCCCTTACTGAAAAAAACCAAACCACTTCCTTCTTTCGCCCTTTTTATCACCGGAAATAGAAAAAACCGCAAGGGCAAACGTCCCATAAGAAATTTTTTTTTTTTTTTTTTTTTTTTTGACTTTTTTGCACACTACCGCTCCTCGTAATCGGAAAAATTACCACTTACCTTTTTTTTTAAATTCCGACTTAAAGTGCCCTAAAATGCCGCTAAGCGCGCTCAAGTTTCATTTTTTACAAATTACCTTTTTTCACCGTGATTACGGGAACATATACACCTACCAACACACACTCCGTTTTTCCGACCCATAATGTTTAAAAAAACGAACTTAACACCTTTTTCTTAAAATTACTTTTTTTTTCCTCTCTACTTCTTCTCCTTACCCCCGAAAAACTTCCTAATCATCTTTTCCGGCAAACTAACGACCAAAAGAGGTCAAAAAACCTCCCTAAAGGAGGAAAAGAAAGTTTTCTTTTTTTTTTTATAATTTATTTCACATTTTCCCTCTCCCCTTACGGAAAAAAACAAAACCACTTACTTTTTCTGCCCTTTTCATCATCGGAAATAGAAAAACCCCGCGGAAAAACGTCACATAAAAAATTATTCTTTTTTTTTTTTTTTTTACTTTTTTCCATCCTACCGCTCCTCGTAATCGGGAAAATTACCACTTACCTTTTTTTTCGAAATTCCGACTTACAGTGCCCTAAAATGCCGCTAAGGGTGCGCAAGTTTCTTTTTTTTTAAATTACCTTTCTTCCCCCGTGATTACGCGAACACATTCACCTGCCAACACACACTCCGTTTTTCCGACCCATAATGCCTAAAAAACGCACTTAACACCTATTTCTTACAATTACATTTTTTTTCCTCTCTACTCCTTCTCCTTACCCCCGAAAAACTTCCTAATCATCTTTTCGGCAAACTAACGACCAAAAATGGTCAAAAATCCGCCCTAAAGGAGAAAAATTTTTTTTTTTTTTTTTTTTTATAATTTATTTCACATTTTCCTTCTCCCCTTACGGAAATAAACAAAAAATTTTTTTTTTTTTTTTTTTTTTTATAATTTATTTCACATTTTCCTTCTCCCCTTACGGAAATAAACAAAACCACTTACTTTTTCCGCCCTTTTTATCATCGGAAATACAAAAAACCGAAAGGGAAAACGTCCCATCAGAAAGTTTTTTTTTTCTTTTTTTTTTGACTTTTTTACACACTACCGCTCCTCGTAATCGGAAAAATTACCACTTACCTTTTTTATTTAAATTCCGACTTAATGTGCCCTAAAATGCCGCTAAGAGTGCGCAAGTTTCTTTTTTTTTAAATTACCTTTCTTCCCCCGTTATTACGCGAACACATACACCTACCAACACACACTCCGTTTTTCCGACCCATAATGTCTAAAAAACGCTCTTAACACCTTTTTCTTACAATTACATTTTTTTTCCTCTCTACTCCTTCTCCGTACCCCGAAAAACTTCCTAATCATCTTTTCTGGCAAACTAACGACCAAAAATGGTCAAAAATCCTCCCTAAAGGAGAAAAAAAAATTTTATAATTTATTTCACATTTTCCCTCACCCCTTACGGAAAAAAACAAAACCACTTACTTTTTCCGCCCTTTTTATCATCGGAAATAGAAAAACCGCGAGGAAAAACGTCGCATAAAAATTTTTTCTTTCTTTTTTTTTTTTTTTACTTTTTTGCATTCTACCGCTCCTCGTAATCGGGAAAATTACCACGTACCTTTTTTTTCGAAATTCCAACTTAAAATGCCCTAAAATGCCGCTGAGCGCGCTCAAGTTTCATTTTATACAAATTACCTTTTTTCCGCCGCGATTACGCGAACACATACACCTACCGACACACACTCCGTTTTTCCGACCCATAATGTCTGAAAAACGCACTTAACACCTTTTTCTTACAATTACATTTTTTTTCTCCCTACTTCTTCTCCTTACCCCCGAAAAACTTCCTAATCATCTTTTCCGGTAAACTAACGACCAAAAATGGTCAAAAATCCTCCCTAAAGGAAAAAAAAAATTTAATTTTTTTTTTTATAATTTATTTCACATTTTCCCTCTCCCCTTACGAAAAAAAACAAAACCACTTACTTTTTCCGCCTTTTTTATCATCGGAAATAGAAAAACCGCAAAGGAAACTGTCCCATCAAAAATTTTTCTTTTTTTTTTTTTTATACTTTTTTGCATCCTACCGCTCCTCGTACTCATTAACATTACCACGTACTTTTTTTTCGAAAATCCGGCTTAAACTGCCCTAAAAGGCCGCTAAGGGTGCGCAAGTTTCTTTTTTTTTTAAAAACCTTTCTTCCCCCGAGATTACGAAAACATATACACCTACCCACACACACTCCGTTTTTCCGACCCATAATGCCTAAAAAACGCACTTAACACCTTTTTCTTAAAATTACTTTTTTTTGCTATCTACTTCTTCTCCTTTCCCCGAAAAACTTCCTAATCATCTTTTCCGGGAAACTAACGACCAAAATGGTCAAAAAACTCCCTAAAGGAAAAAAATTTTTTTTTTCTTTTTTTTCATAATTTATTTCACATTTTCGATCTCCCCTTACTAAAAAAAACAAAACCACTTACTTCTTTCGCCCTTTTTATCACCGGAAATAGGAAAACCGCAAGAAAAAACGTCCCATGAGAAATTTTTTTTTTCACTTTTTTTCCACCCTACCGCTCCTCGTAATCGGAAAAATTACCACTTACCTTTTTTTTGAAATTCCGACTTAAAGTACCCTAAAATGCCGCTAAGCGCGCTCAAATTAATTTTTTACAAATTACCTTTTTTCCACCGTGATTCCGCGAATACATACACCTACCCAGACACACTCCGTTTTTCCGACCCATAATGCCTAAAAAACGCACTTAACACCTTTTTCTTAAAATTACTTTTTTTCCTCTCTACTCCTTCTTCTTACCCCCGAAAAAGATTTTAATTATCTTTTGCGGCAAACCAAAGACCAAAAATGGTTAAAAAAACCTCCCTAAACGATGAAAAAAATTGTTTCTTTTTTTTATAATTTATTTCACATTTTCCCTCTCCCCTTACGGAAATAAACAAAACCACTTACTTTTTTTGCCCTTTTTATCATCGGAAATAGAAAAACTGCGAGGAAAAACGTCGCATAAAAAATTTTTCTTTTTTTTTTTTTTTTTTACTTTTTTGCATCCTACCGCTCCTCGTAATCGGGAAAATTACCACTTACCTTTTTTTTCGAAATTCTGACTTAAAGTGCGCTAAAATGCCGTAAAGCGCCCTCAAGTTTCATTTTTTACAAATTAACTTTTTTCCACAGTGATTCCGCGAACATATACACCTACCCACACACACTCCGTTTTTCCGACCCATAATGTGTAAAAAACGCACTTAACACCTTTTTCTTACAATTACATTTTTTTTTCTCTCTACTTCTTCTCCTTACCCCCGAAAAACTTCCTAATCATCTTTTCCGGCAAGCAAACGACCAAAAATGGTTAAAAATCCTCCCTAAAGGAGAAAAAAAAATTTATTTTTTTTTATATAAATTATTTCACATTTTCCCTCTCCCCTTACGGAAATAAACAAAACCACTTACTTTTTCCGCCTTTTTTATCATCGGAAATAGAAAAACCCCGTGGAAAAACGTCACATAAAAAATTTTTCTTTTTTTTTTTTTTTTTTTTTACTTTTTTGCATCCTACCGCTCCTCGTACTCATTAAAATTACCACGTACTTTTTTTCAAAAATCCGGCTTAAACTGCCCTAAAAGGCCGCTAAGGGTGCGCAAGTTTCTTTTTTTTAAATTACCTTTCTTCCCCCGAGATTACGCGAACACATACACCTACCCACACACACTCCGTTTTTCCGACCCATAATGTCTAAAAAACGCACTTAACACCTTTTTCTTACAATTACATTTTTTTTCCTCTCTACTCCTTCTCCTTACCCCCGAAAAACTTCCTAATCATCTTTTCCGGCAAACTAACGACCAAAAATGGTCAAAAATCCTCCCTAAAGGAGAAAAAAAAATTTTATTTTTTTTTTATAATTTATTTCACATTTTCCCTCTCCCCTTACGGAAATAAACAAAACCACTTACTTTTTCCGCCTTTTTTATCATCGGAAATAGAAAAACCGCAAAGGAAACTGTCCCATCAAAAATTTTTCTTTTTTTTTTTTTTTTAATTTTTTGCATCCTACCGCTCCTCGTACTCATTAAAATTACCACGTACCTTTTTTTTCGAAATTCCGACTTAAAGTGCCCTAAAATGCCGCTAAGGGCGCTCAAGTTTCATTTTTTACAAGTTACCTTTTTTCCGCCGTGATTACGGGAACACATACACCTACCAACACACACTCCGTTTTTCCGACCCATTATGCCTAAAAAAAGGAACTTAACACCTTTTTCTTAAAAATCCTTTTTTTTCCTCTCTACTCCTTCTCCTTACCCCCGAAAAACTTCCTAATCAGCTTTTCCGGCAAACTGACGACCAAAAATGTCATAAAACCTCCCTAAAGGAGGAAAAAAAATTTTATTTTTTTTATAATTTATTTCACATTTTCCCTCTCCCCTTACGGAAAAAAACAAAACCACTTACTTTTTCCGCCCTTTTTATCATCGGAAATAGAAAAACCGCGAGGAAAAACTTCGCATAAAAAAAATTTCTTTTTTTTTTTTTTTTTTTTTACTTTTTTGCATTCTACCGCTCCTCGTAATTGGGAAAATTACCACGTCCCTTTTTTTTCGAAATTCCGACTTAAAGTGCCCTAAAATGCCGCTAAGCGCACTCAAGTTTCATTTTTTACGAATAACCTCTTTTTCCGCCGTGATTACGGGAACACATACACCTACCAACACACACTCCGTTTTTCCGACCCATCATGCCTAAAAAACGCATTTAACACCTTTTTTTTGAAAGTACTTTTTTTTGCTATCTACTTCTTCTCCTTTCCCCGAAAAACTTCCTAATCATCTTTTCCGGGAAACTAATGACCAAAATGGTCAAAAAACTCCGTAAAGGAGAAAAAAATTTTTTTTCTTTTTTTTCATAATTTCTTTCACATTCTCGATCTCCCCTTACTGAAAAAAACAAAACCAGTTACTTCTTTCGCCTTTTTTATCACCGGAAATAGGAAAACCGCAAGAAAAAACGTCCCATGAGAAATTTTTTTTTCACTTTTTTGCACACTAACGCTCCTCCTAATCGGAAAAATTACCACTTACCTATTTTTTTGAAATTCCGAATTAAAGTGCCGTAAAATCCCGCTAACCGCGCTCAAGTTTCATTTTTTACAAATTACCTTTTTTCCACCGTGATTTCGCGAACACATACACCTACCCACACACACTCCGTTTTTCTGACCCATAATGCCTAAAAAACGGACTTAACACCTTTTTCTTAAAATTACTTTTTTTTGCTTCTACGCCTTCTCCTTACCCCCGAAAAACTTCTTAATCAGCTTTTCCGGCAAACTAACGACCAAAAAATGGTCAAAAAACCTCCCTAAAGGAGGAAAAAAATTTTTTCTGTTTTTTATAATTTATTTCACATTTTCCCTCTCCCCTTAAGGAAAAAAACAAAACCACTTACTTTTTCCGCCTTTTTTATCATCTGAAATAGAAAAGACGCAAAGGAAACTGTCCCATCACATTTTTTTCCTCTCTACTCCTTCTCCTTACCCCCGAAAAACTTCCTAATCATCTTTTCCGGCAAACTAACGACCAAAAATGGTCAAAAATCATCCCTAAAGGAGAAAAAAAAATTTAATTTTTTTTTATAATTTATTTCACATTTTCCCTCTCCCCTTAAGGAAATAAACAAAACCACTAACTTTTTCTGCCCTTTTCATTATCGGAAATAGAAAAACCGCGAGAAAAAAACGTCGCATAAAAAATTTTTCTTTTTTTTTTTTTTTTTTTTTAATTTTTTGCATCCTACCGCTCCTCGTAATCGGGAAAAGTACCACGTACCTTTTTTTTCGAAATTCTGACTTAAATTGCCCTAAAATACCGCTAACCGCGCTAAAGTTTCATTTTTTACAAATTACCTTTTTTCCGCCGCGATTACGCGAACACATACACCTACCCACACACACTCCGTTTTTCCGACCCATAATGTCTAAAAAACGCACTTAACACCTTTTTTTTCAATTACATTTTTTTCCTCTCTACTCCTTCTCCTTACCCCCGAAAAACTTCCTAATCATCTTTTCCGACAAACTAACGACCAAAAATAATCAAAAATCCTCCCTAAAGGAGAAAAAAAAAAGTTTATTTTTTTTTTTATAATTTATTTCACATTTTCCCTCTCCCCTTACGGAAATAAACAAAAGCACTAACTTTTTCTGCCCTTTTTCTCATCGGAAATAGAAAAACCGCGAGGAAAAAACGTCGCATAAAAAACTTTTCCTTCTTTTTTTTTTTTTTTTTTTTTAATTTTTTGCATCCTCCCGCTCCTCGGAATTGGGAAAATTTCCACGTACCTTTTTTTACGAAATTCCGACTTAAAGTGCCCTAAAATGCCGCTAAGCGCGCTCAAATTTCATTTTTTACAAATTACCTTTCTTCCACCATGATTTCGGGAACACATACACCTACCAACACACACTCCGTTTTTCCGACCCATAATGCCTAAAAAAACGAACTAAACACCTTTTTCTTAGAATTACTTTTTTTTTTCCTCTCTACTTCTTCTCCTTACCCCCGAAAAACTTCATAATCATCTTTTCCGGCAAACTAACGACCAAAAGTGGTCAAAAAACCTCCCTAAAGGAGGAAAAAAAATTTTTCTTTTTTTTATAATTTATTTCACATTTTCCCTCTCCCCTTACGGAAAAAAACAAAATCACTTACTTTTTCCGCCCTTTTTATCATCGGAATTACAAAAACCGCGAGGAAAAACGTCGCATAAAATTTTTTTCTTTTTTTTTTTTTTTACTTTTTTGCATCCTACCGCTCCTCGTAATCGGGAAAATTACCACTTACCTTTTTTTTCGAAATTCCGACTTAAAGTGCCCTAAATTGCCGCTAAGCGCGCTCAAGTTTCATTTTTTACAAATTACCTTTTTTCCACCGTGATTACGGGAACACATACACATACCAACACACACTCCGTTTTTCCGACCCAAATATCTAAAAACGCACTTAACACCTTTTTGTTACAATTACTTTTTTTTGCTATCTACTTCTTCTCCTTTTCCCGAAAAACTTCCTAATCATCTTTTCCGGGAAACTAACGACCAAAATGGTCAAAAAACTCCCTAATGGAGAAAAAAAATTTTTCTCTTATTTTTCATAATTTATTTCACATTTTCGGTCTCCCCTTACTTTAAAAAACAAAACCACTTACTTCTTTCGCCCTTTTTATTACCGGAAATATAAAAATCGCAAGAAAAAACGTCCCATGAGAAATTTTTTTTTCACTTTTTTTCCACCCTACCGCTCCTCGTAATCGGAAAAATTACCACTTACCTTTTTTTTCGAAATTCCGACTTAAAGTGCCCTAAAATGCCGCTAAGTGCGCTCAAGTTTCATTTTTTACAAATTACCCTTTTTCCGCCGTGATTACGCGAACACATACACCTACCCAAAACACTCCGTTTTTCCTACCCATAATGTCTAAAAAACGCACTTAACACCTTTTTCTTCAAATTACTTTTTTTTTCCTCTCTACTTCTTCTCCTTACCCCCGAAAAACTTCCTAATCATCTTTTCCAGAAAACTAACGACCAAAAGTGGTCAAAAAACCTCCCTAAAGGAGGAAAAAAATTTTTCTTTTTTTATAATTTATTTCACATTTTCCCTCTCCCCTTACGGAAAAAAACAAAATCACTTACTTTTTCCGCCCTTTTTATCATCGGAATTAGAAAAACCTCGAGGAAAAACGTCACATAAAAAATTTTCCTTTTTTTTTTTTTTTTTACTTTTTTGCATCCTACCGCTCCTCGTAATCGGGAAAATTACCACGTACCTTTTTTTTCGAAATTCCGACTTAAATTCCCTAAATTGCCGCTAAGCGCGCTCAAGTTTCATTTTTTCCAAATTACCTCTTTTCCGCCGTGATTACGGGAACACATACACTCCGTTTTTCCGACCCATAATGCCTAAAAAACGCACTTAACACTTTTTTCTTAAAATTACATTTTTTTACTCTCTACTCCTTCTCCTTACCCCCGAAAAACTTCCTACTCAGCTTTTCCGGCAAACTAACGACCAAAAATGGTCAAAAAACCTCCCTAAAGGAGTAAAAAAAATTTTTTTTTTTTTTATAATTTATTTCACATTTTCCCTCTCCCCTTACGGAAAAAAACAAAACCACTTACTTTTTCCGCCCTTTTTATCTTCGGAAATAGAAAAACCCCGTGGAAAAACGTCACATAAAAAATTATTCTTTTTTTTTTTTTTTTTCTTTTTTGCATCCTACCGCCCCTCGTACTCATTAAAATTACCACGTACCTTTTTTTTCGAAATTCCGACTTAAACTGCCCTAAAATGCCGATAAGGGTGCGCAAGTTTCTTTTTTTTTAAATTACCTTTCTTCCCCCGTGATTACGCGAACACATACACCTACCCACACACACTCCGTTTTTCCGACCCATAATGCCTAAAAAACGCACTTAACACCTTTTTCTTAAAATTACTTTTTTTTTTGCTATCTACTTCTTCTCCTTTACCCGAAAAACTTCCTAATCATCTTTTCCGGGAAACTAACGACCAAAATGGTCAAAAAACCTGCCTAAAAGAGAAAAATTTTTTTTTCTTTTTTTTTATAATTTATTTCACATTTTCGATCTCCCCTTACTGAAAAAAACAAAACCACTTACTTCTTTCGCCCTTTTTATCACCGGAAATAGGAAAACCGTAAGAAAAAACAACCCATGAGAAATTTTTTTTTCAGTTTTTTGCACCCTACCGCTCCTCGTAATCGGAAAAATTAACACTTACCTTTTTTTTCTAAATTCCGACTTAACGTGCCTAAAATGCCGCTAAGTGCGCTCAAGTTTCATTTTTTACAAATTACCCTTTTTCCGCCGTGATTACGCAAACACATACACCTACCCAAAACACTCCGTTTTTCCTACCCATAATGTCTAAAAAACGCACTTAACACCTTTTTCTTCATATTACTTTTTTTTTTCTTCTCTACTTCTTCTCCGTACCCCCAAAAACTTCCTAATCATCTTTTCCGGCAAACTAACGACCAAAAGTGGTCAAA
>JAWDGP010002780.1:0-23458 GCA_033675545.1 Elysia crispata | reverse complement strand
CGTCTGAGTCAAAAACTCCTGTATCGACCAAAATTTCGTTTTTCGTTTTTTCCGCCATTTTGAATGCGCGGGAGAAGTTTCATATTGTGTAAAAATATGAAACCTGTACGTTAAATAGAAGAGAAGTTATAAAAATCCTGTCCCTAAATTTTGTCAAATTTGTTTGAAATAAACTCCTGTAAGGTATTATACAGGTATTTATGACTAACTTTGAACAATTGTGTCAGTCTTAAACACCTGTAAGTGCCACATATAGGAGTCTTTTACTTAAATTTTCCGAATGTTTCTTTAGCGCTAGATAGTATGTGTAATGGATATACCGGAAATTCCATTCTTATTAGACATGATGCATACTGTCGCGATGCAATAGTAACGATGCAGCCGAATAGCCACGTTTATTCATAGCCGTGAAGATCTATCGAAAGCACAACCTTTTTTGTGTAAAGCTCTCCCCTGTTTCTTGACGGAAAAAGATAAAAAATGGACTCTGCTTTATCTTACGATCAGGTAAATTCTAAGTTTTAAATTCATATCATATGTAAAAATGTGTATCTTAATTAAAGTTTGTTATTATATTAATATTTCTCTTTAAAAAGCTTACTTGCAGATTTTATTGTACATGAAACTTATATATCTATATGTAATAAGAGTGGCAATTGATTTCGTTCATTATAAAGGTAAACATTATAAAAAAAAAAACGTTCATAGAGTGTAGGCTGAAGAAATTACGAAGAGTGAATTGAAGAGTGAAGTTTTGTGCATGAGGATTAGATAACCTACAAATGCAACTAAATTCTGAATGCGAATAAATTTTACAAAAAATTAATTTAGAAAACAATGTTGAAGCTGAAGTTAAATAAATGGGATTTTTTTTTTTCGTCAGGTTGAGGAGTAACATCCATAATTTATTATCTTACTTTTGTAAACGGCATAATGTTTGTCTCTTTATTTTTGTGATTTATTTTTTTTTTTCCCTGTTGTTTCATTTCAGTGTGATCCTAAATCAACATCTGAGGGTAGCCTTGCCGATGAAAATGAGACCGATGAGGAGTTAATGGTAGGTATAAATCTTCAGTTTCTATTTGCTGCGATCTTTATAAATTTTAATTTTTTTTTTTGCGATGCTTGGTGGTGTTGTGGTGTAAGTCTCGCACTGTTGTTTGCTGGAAATTCTCTTCGCAAAAATGAATTTCACGTGTTGAAGTGGGGAGCCTCACTCGAAATTCTAAGCAAATGCCAAAAGGATGCCGCAATGGCCTGAACACAAAAAATAAAAGCCATTTTCTGTTTCTGATTTACGCTTACGATTGAATCTTACCAGGCCTAGCCTTATTCTGTAAAAAAGGAATAGCCTTGCCGAGACATTATAGATATGGATATATTAAAAGTTTTCTGTGTTCATTCTTCGGTGAAAAGAAAAAAGAGTTATTTAAAACTGAAAAATATCATAAAAGATTTTTATGATTTCAGTGCCATTTGATTGCTAGTTAATTTGTCAAGTTAATCATGTAAATTGCTGTGCATTTTGCAATACATTTACATTGTTACCAAAAAGTTTTGTTTTGTTTTAATTTTATGTCATTTATTCCCGATTTTTCTCATGCCAATTTTTTTTTCACAGACAAACCCACAAGAAATCGAAGTCCTTCGATCTCAAGTAGAAAAGATGAGAGCCAGAAAACCCGGTGTTGGCCCTCAAGGTGGAATGGATGACGACCAAAGCATTGCAGATTCATCCTCCGACTTTGAAATAGGTGATGACGATGTTTGTGACACAGACTCGGAGTGGTCAGACTCTGCCGTGGCCTCACTTGGTCTAAAGGTTAAAGGCTCAGTCAGACGAAGAGCTTTGCTTCCCGACAGCGATACTGACAGTGGAGATGAAGACAACCTTCCTCTCTCTTCGCTCAGAAAGCGAAATGACAATATCCAACGAGTTTCTGTTGAGGCAGCTCAGCCTCTTGTTGCTACAATATCGTCTTCTCAGACTGCAACATTATCGTCAGAAAATCACCAACCAATGAGATCTCCTGCTGTAGTTGCTGATGTGCCTGATGCTGTAGCTCCAGCTCTAAAAGAAATCTCAGCTTCATCGTCAACTCCACATCCTCCAGCTTCGACAGTGAGTGAAGATGTTGGCTTGTCACCACGATCCAGTTCAGCAGCTCCAGTGGAGCCAGGACCATCATCTGTCACCTCTGACATTTCCTCAGAGTGCACAGATACAGGCTCAAAGAAAATTTGTAGAAAGAGACCACGCCAACCCAGTACATGGAAACAAAATGAGAGAAAATTGCTCAAAAACACTGGCAAGGCATACATCGGTTTCAAAGGCAAGGAAGTCCTGTCAAAGACAATAGGCCCAGGATGTAATGAAAAGTGTCCAAAAAAATGTCACCAACAATTTAATGGTCAAAGGGAAGAAATATTTTCAAACTATTGGAAAAGTGGAGACGTAAATATACAAAGACAATTTATTGCCTCCTTTGTTTCGAAATCCAATACGGATCGTGTCCGCACAAAAAACCCCACATCAAGACGAAAATCCACTCTATATTACAGCTTTTTAAAATCTGGACAAAAGAAAAGTGTTTGTCGCAAGTTTTTTCTTGACACATTAGGAATCAAGCAAGATGTTGTGTACGGGGCATTGGATAAATTGACTAGTGGAGGCATCGTCTCTGTTGATGGAAGGGGTTTTCACAAAAACCACTTAAGGATCAACGAGGAAACTGTAGAGGAGATAAAGGAACACATCAAAAGCTTTCCGGCAGTACCTTCACATTACTGTCGGCAGTCAACTGACAGAATGTACCTCGAGGCAGACTTAAACATGAGCATCATGTATCGTCTTTACGTGGAGATGCAGAGAAGTAAAGGCAAACCATGTGCTAAAATATCAAAGTATCGTGACGTCTTCCTGAAAGAGTTCAACCTTGGCTTCTTTTCTCCGAAAAAAGACCAATGTGATCTGTGTCTATCTTTCAGCGCCACACCCACTCCATCACAAGAGCAGATACAGGAGCATGAAGACCATGTAAAGAGGAAGGAGACGGCACGTGATTATAAATCTTCAATAAAGCAACTAGCAACGGCAGACCCATCAGTTGTAGCTTCCTGTTTTGACTTACAGAAGGTTTTGCCTTGTCCACACGGTGAAGCTTCTAGTTTCTATTACAAACGTAAGTTGTCAGTGTACAACCTTACATTTTACAATATGTCATCCCAGGATGTGCAATGTTTCATGTGGCCAGAGTACGTTTCAGCACGTGGATCAAACCAAATTGCCTCTTGCTTGTGGCATTATATCCATGTGCGTGCTGATCAAGGCAAGACTGTGTTTTATTTCATTTCAGACAACTGTGCTGGTCAAAATCGCAACAGATTTGTGGCTACTATGTTTTGGTACTGTATGAAAACAATGCCCACTGTTGATAAAATCGAGCATGGATTTCTTGAAGTCGGCCACACTCAAAATGAGAACGATTCTGTTCATTCTATTATTGCCCGCGCTGCTAAAAGAATTCCTGTTTACACACCAAGTCAGTGGGCAACCGTTGCACAGGGAGCTCGAAGAAACAAGCGCCCTTACTCAGTCAAGGAGATGACCGCACAGGATTTCTTTGACTTTAAGGCCGTTTCTAATAGAGTCAAAAACCTTGACTATGACGAGGCTGGCGAAAAAGTTAAATGGTCAAAAATCAGAGCCATAACTTTCAACCAGTCTGAGAGTGATGTCATGATCATTCGTTACGATCATAAGATCAGCAAAGTCGACCTGATGAGACGGAAGAGGAAATCCTTTGAACCAGAGGGACAGTTAGATTTGGTGGTTCTAAGCGACCCAGTCGGTGTCTCGGAGGACAAAAAAAAAGGATCTTATTTCACTGTGTTCTTCAAACCTGATTCCTCCTGCTCACCATCAGTTTTACCGAAGCCTACCAGTTTTGAAATAAAATGTAAATGTAAATAATAATGGAATAATGTCTTGTGAAAAACCATTCATCCCTAGGAGGTATCTCAAATTTGAAAACATTTAATTTTTTTATCCGCTTTATTTATTTTCTCAATTGCAAATTTCTTCCTGTTTCCTCAACGCACTCATAAGCTATTTGTGTGCTCTGATTTACTTCATACGACTTTAATTTTATCAGAACAATATTGATTTACCCCCTGCCATCTCTCTCTCTCTCTCTCTCTCTCTCTCTCTCTCTCTCTCTCTCTCTCTCTCTCTCTCTCTCTCTCTCTCTCTCTCTCTCTCTCTCAAAATCTTACATGTGTCATTTTAATGTCGCATACACCAATATGAATTTCATTACTTTGTAAGTATGATTCTCCTACTGTATTTTGTACGAGCGATTTTAGTTTAATGCCTTCCAATTCATAAAAATTGAGTTTTATTTGTAATTATTTTCTTGGTGTAAATTGTCCCTTCAAAATCCTGTGTGCGTCAACTTTTAAATGTCCTATTCACAAATTTGAACTTCACTTGCTGTTATTTTTCTTAAAGTTATGTGCGTGCCATCTCTTTGTCTACCAGTTCATAAAAATAATATTGCCTTATCATTATATATTCCTGTATGTCCTATTTTTTACACCTTACTATATTGCATTTTGTAAAAAATTCCTGTATCTGCCATTAACAGGCTTTTATGTCTAAACTTTTTTTCGATGATTAATAATAAATTCCTGTATATCCATTTATTTCGGTAATTACAAGTTCTTTCCTATATCTAAATATATACAATTGCTTGCGCTGTTTGTACTACTGTTATGTGTGAAAATCATTTTTATATGTAAAAAATTGCAAGAGTTAAAAAGTTTTTTGACTCTCCTGCACAATTTTAAAATTGTCGCTTACAGGAGTTTTTGACTCAGGCGACGAAATAGTCTTTTTTCTAGCACTTTTTTTTCTGAGAACTTGATATGTTCAAAGTTTGATATTATTGTATCTAATACAATATTAATTTTGCCAAAAATTTTCTGTCAACTTCTTCATCTCTCTCAGCTTGAAGGAAGACTCGATCTTCGAAACACCATTCATCAGATTTTTTAAAAATCTACTTTCGAGCAAGTCACGGGATTCGTTCGGAAAAAGACGACCCAATTTAGATATTTAAAGGATCTAAAATTTGTCTGAATTCATATGCAAGCATGTTTAAAAAATGGCATCTTCTTTGAGGGATCGATAATTTGAAAAAAAGTGTTAGCGTTGCTACGGTTGCTTACCGGTACTCAAACTGAAGTCCTTCGGACGTCTTTCAATTCCTTTTATGTTGGAAAGATTGTATGACTTGCTAACTAGAAGAAAAGCAGATCTAGTTTTGTCTGTTTTATAAACGTGTGGTTTCAATAATACTTATACTTGATTGTTTTTCATCCAGTGTTCCGTAAAAAAATTTGAACGCCCAGCTTGACATAAATACATACACATACTACAGTCCCTTTCCTCTTTTCTCACGTCCTTAACTATAGTTATAATATATAATATCATATATTTGAATTCTTCGTCCTTTTAATTCATCATATCATAGATTTTTAATGAGACCATTTTCAAACAAAATACATAATAAAATTCGATTTCCATATTTATATACATGTAGTTAGCTTCAATGAATGCTTGATAATCTAGATAATTATTCATGGTATATCCATACTACTGATTCTTCCTTGAAAACAGCAGTGGGCATCCATTTTTTAGGAAGTAAAGGGCATATCGATGGTCGCAACATAAACTATCGTAAGTCGAATTTTTTCAGAAATCGAGATTTTTCGGCAAAATACAGACAATTACCATGCGCATGTTGTGCCAAAGCTCTGAGTCATATAATTAATTATGACCTCGTAATTACAATTAATTAAAATATCGTATCTTGAGCTCCGTGAAAATTCACAACGTGTACTATCGTAATTTGGCTTACTATAGTATACTTGAGATATTTTAGCTCATAACTCGAGATGCGGTAGTATGCGGCTGTAAAATTCTGAAATTAACTTTTCTGATTATTTTAGAATATAATTATAATAGAGCTGTTGGTAATTGCAATTGCATATTGGAGATCTATATTGCTTATGAAGTGTATTTTTATAAGCCAGTGTTATTCTTGCGGGAAAAAAAAACATTGTATAGCCACAGAAATTAGTACTTATTTATTTCTACATTCATTAAAACCACTTATTGCCTGTTTTTGCCCATCACGAGAGGCTCTAGAAGCCTGGTAAAATTATTTCTTGTTTAACACATAATGTATTTTTTGCTTCTTTGTACCAATGATAAAGAGTAAAGAATATGGATGAAATCCAGAGCATGTTGTGCGATGGTTCACTTGTCGATAAGTAGATGTAATACACTGGCCGTGTCCATAAAGAGCCATTAGCCATGTTTCGCAGATTGAGTTACGTACCGTAAGCATGAGTCATAACGTTTCAAACACGTGGTTTCCCTAGTGACGTGTGCAAATCGGCCTGCGTTGTTTACATCGGAAGCCGCAAGCTAGCGTTAGGCCTGGTCAGTCTGGTCAGCTGTTTAGACCAGTGAAATTTGCTGCTGCTACTGGTATAACTATCTCGGATCATGTGATTGTTATGTAATGTAACTGTGTGAGCATTCAGTGGAGCAGTGGAAACACACTCTCCATAGCGCGCTTGCACCTGGTCCAGGCTAGTACCGGGTACTCATACCAGTAGCATTGGAGCATCGCTGGCAGTCATCATGTAACAATTACATAACAGTTACGTTCACGGTGAGAGGGCTAGCATGTTTGCGAAAAGCGATTCTGCTACGTACCGCTGGGTGGGAGGAGTTTATGCAAATGATGTCGGTCAGTCTAAAATTATTACGTCGTAGTCTAGCTTAAGACGGCATTTTTTTTTCTCCTGTCATTTTTACTTTGATATAGTACTAATGAAAAATTGCTGAATGTTTCCTTCCCAGCCAGGGCTTTTATAAACTGATTTAGTTCTTTTTTTCCTGCTTTTAGCTTAGACGCTTTGTTTTCCAGCATAAAAAAATATTTTCAGATACACACAATTTGAATGAAAATGTTTTTTATATTTTCTTTTTCAATTTGTTTTCTCCATTTTTATTATAATTCTGATCATGATATCATGGTTGGAGATCACAAAAGGCGGAGATGCAAAGACCTGGACTTTAAGACCACGAAGAGAAACTGGGAGAGATACTTCCGAGCCTTAAGCTAGAGATAGTCTACAAGATAAGAGAAAAGAAAGACCTGGAGGACTGAAAAATTGAGTCATTCTAGAAATTAGCTTTGTCACAGCAATTTGTCGAGCCTCTAGTTCTCTGTCTGTCTGTCTGACTGTCTGTCTGTCTGTCTGTCTGTCTCTCTCTGTCTCTGTCTCTGTCTGTCTGTCTCTCTCTCTCTCTCTCTCTCTCTCTCTCTCTCTGTCTCTCTCTCTCTCTCACACACACACACACACACTCTCTCTCTCTCTCTGCTAATGTACCGTTCATCTGTTCACCACCTCACCCTCTCTTTCCTACTTGTTAGTAAAATTTAATGCTCTCAGCATTAGCTATGAGTCTCTTCTATAAAAAATATTCCGTGCTCTGTTGTCTTTTTTTTTTTTTTGAAGTGTAATTGTTATAGTCTCAGCCGTCGATATGTCAGGTAATACAGCACTGATTGCCGTTTTCCGCCTTATTTCTTTAATCTATTATTTAAGTTTAAATTGGTTATTTACAGTTTGGTTTTTAATGTTACATTTATTGCCCTTTCTTCCTCTATTTTGAGTCATTTATGGGTGGAGTTCATTGTTTTACCTTAATTTCCGGTCAGTTTTTCGGTTATCTTCCTTTAAATTTGTTTATTTACCTCTCTGTTCCTTAGACCTCAGATTCTATGTTCTTTTTTAATAGAAACGGCCAGTACATCCCGCTTTATCTTGTCATCCTTGAATCTACGGCCCTATCCCTTTAAATTCCTCGGCGGACACATTCGATTGGGCTATTTATAGAGATACAAACACTATAATTCGATTCCACAGTGACGATATTGATTATAGGCTTTTTATAGAGTTCGAAACAGTAGAATTCGATTCCACAGCGGCATACTTTAAATTATGCTATTTAGAGAGATGGAAAAAATAGAATTCCCCGGCGGCAATAATTAATTTATGCTATTTCTAGAGATCGATAAATAAGAATCCTTCGGCAGCTATTTTGAAATTATGCGATTTGTAGAGATAGAAACATTACAGTTCGATTCCAATTTATAGAGATTGCAAAATTGGAATTACCGGCGGCCATATTGGAATTATGCTATTTATAGAGATTACCAAAATAGAATTAACCGGCGGCCATATTAAAATTATGTTAATTATAGATATTGCCGAAATAGAATTTTCTGGCGGCCATATTGAAATTATGCTATTTATAGAGATTTACCAAAATGAAATTAACCGGCGGCCATATGGGAATTAGTCTATTCAAAGAGATGGAAAAAAATAAAATTTCTCGGCGGCCATATTGGGATTATGCTATTTATAGAGGTTACCAAAATAGAATTAGCCGGCGGCCATATTGAAATTATGCTATTTATAGAAATTGCCAAAAAAGAAGTAACCGTCGGCCATATTGGAGTTATGCTATTTATAGAGGTGGAAAAAAATAAAATTTCCCGGCGGCCATATTGAAATTATGCTATTTAAAGAGATTACCAAAATAGAATTAACCGGCGGCACTATTGGAATTATGCTATTTATAGAGATTGCCAAAAAAGAATTAGCCGGCGGCCATATTGGAATTATGCTACTTATAGAGATTACCAAAACGGAAATGAACGGCGGCCATCTTGAAATAATGCTATTTATAGAGATTGCCAAATTAGAATTAACCGGCGACCCTATTGGAATTATGCTACTTGTAGAGATTACCAAAATAGAATTACCTGGCGGGCATATTTGAATTATGCTATTCATAGAGATTGCCAAAATAGGACTTACCGGAGGCCATATTGGAATTGGTCTATTTATAGAGATGGAAAAAAATAAAATTTCCCGGCGGCCATATTGAAATTCTGCTATTTATAGAGATTTGCCAAAATAGAATTAACCGGCGGCCATATCGGAATTATGCTCTTTATAGAGATTGCTAAATTAGAATTAGCCGGCGGCCATATTGGAATTTTGCTATTTATAGAGATTGCCAAATTGGAATTAAGGGGCGGCCATATTGAAATTATGCTATTTATAGAGATGGAAAACTTAATTTTTCCCGGCTGCCATATTGGAATTATGCTATTGATAAGATTGCCAAAATAGAATTACCTGGCGGCCATATTGGAATTTTGCTATTTATGGAGATTGCAAAATTAGAATAATCGGCGGCCATATTGGAATTATGCTATTTATAGAGATTGCCAAATTAGAATTACCTGGCGGCCATATTGGCATTTTGCTATTTATAGAGATTGCAAAATTAGAATAATCGGCGGCCATAATGGAATTATGCTATTTATAGAGATTGCCAAATTAGAATTAACCGGCAGCCATATTGGAATTATGCTATATATAGAGATTGCCAAATTGGAATTAAGGGGCGGTCATATTGAAATTATGCTATTTATAGAGATTGCCAAAATAGAATTAACCGGCGGCCATGTTGGAATTATGCTACTTATAGAGATTACCAAAATAGAATTAACCGGTGGCCATCTTGGAATTATGCTATTTATAGAGATTGCAAATTAGAATTAACCGGCGGCCATATTGGAATTATGCTATATATAGAGAGATTGGTGGATTGGAATTAAGGGGCCACCATATTGAAATTATGTTATTTATAGAGATTGCCAAAATAGAATTAACCGGCGGCCATATCGGAATTACTTTATTTATAGAGATGGAAAAAAATAAAATTTACATTAGGCCATATTATAATTATGCTATTTATAAAGATAACCAAATTAGAATTAACCGGCGGACATATTGAAATTATGCTATTTATAGAGATGGAAAACTTACAAATTAGAATTAACCGGCCATATTCGGCGGCCATATTGGAATTATGCTACTTATAGAGATAACCAAAATAGAATTAATCGGCGGCCATATTGAAATTATGTTATTTATAGAGATTTGCCAAATTAGAATTCACCGAAGTTAGTTGGAATTAGTCTATTTATAGAGATGGAAAGAAATTTTCCGGCGGCCATATTGGAATTATGCTATTTATAGAGATTGTCAAAATAGAATTAATTCTATTTAAATTTAAGGGGCGGCCATATTGAAATTATGCTATTTATAGAGATTGTCAAAATAGAATTAACCGGCGGCCATATTGGAATTATGCTATTTATAGAGATTGCCAAATTAGAATTTTCAGCCGGCCATATTGAAAATATGCTTTTTATAGAAATCGAAAACTTAGCATTTCCCGGCCGCCATATTGAACTTATATTATTTACAGAGATGGAAAAAAATATAATTTTCCAGCGGCCATATTGAAGTAATGCTATTTATAGAGATTTAAAACTTTGTATTTCTCGGCGGCCATATTGAAATTATGTTATTTTTTGAGATGGAAAAAAAAGAATTTCCCGGCGGCCATATTGAAATTATGCTATTTATAGAGATTATCAAATTAGAATTAGTGGGCGGCCATATTGGAGTTATGCTATCTATAGAGATAACTTAGAATTCCCCGGTGGCCATTTTGAAATTATGCTATTTATAGAGATAGACGAAGGGGAATCCAATTCTAATACTTCAATCTCTATAAATAGCATAAAAACAATATGGCCACCAGAGAATCGAATTTTTAAGAGTCTCCCTTTTTTGGGCTTGTTCGCTAAGTTATATTTAATCAACGTATCTTGCTTTGTTCTAGTGAATCCTTTCGTAAGTGTGCTTTTCTCTTTGTTTTCTGATTTTGTGTCAGTAGCGACTCTAGCGTTGGGTGTTTGGAAAGTCTCCGTTCTATCCTCCTCGTCTGTGTCCTCTACATTAGAGTTGTTCTGATTTTGTCGGTCAGGGCCTTCTGTATTAGAGTTTCCAATTTCTTAGTCTTCTTTCTTTCCTATGGTCGGGGCGATTACAGTGTTCATTATGCTTTCCTCTATTTCTCCTCCATCTTTTTCCTTCTTTTCAACTTTCTTTGGTTGATTTTCCATGCCTTCTTTGTGTTGTGAGCTTTTCAGTTATACCTCGTCTCCTCCGATACTCTCTCCGCCTGAGAGCGCGCTCACATAACTTCTCGGGTGAGCTGTGTTCCGCACTTCTCGTCTTTCCAACACACTTCCTTATTTGTTCTTTTCTCCCCCTCTTTTCGAATATTTGTACAGCCAGTGTTCAGTAATATTGCACCAGCAACACTGTTGTCTTCGATTTCTTATTACAACAAACCACAACATTTATTTAACAATTTTACTGTCTCTAAAATTTACCTTTACACAATGGGGTACGTTTTTGGGCCTATTCGACTGCTGTCTTTAACGTCTGCGGGTCTGCTCACTGTTGCCTCTTGACCCATTTTCTCTTTACAATTTATGACTTCTAATTTTAGTTTGGGTGGAGCCTATAATATTCTTATAATTAAGTTTTCTTCTTCTCTTCTTTTAAAGTGCAGAGAGAATGGTTGATTGTTGACTGTTTTTGTTGTATTGTTTAGTAAGTCAGCTTCAGGTTTATTTGTTATAAGGAACCAGCGTGTAGGATCCTCAAGTCTATAAACTTGGTAAAAACTATCCTCCTCTGCCCCGGCTGGTCCAGTCGTTCTATTCAGAGTTACTTGAATATCATCCCAACTACACTGGGTAGCTCTCTTTCCTATAAGTTATCATAATTTCATTTGTGTCAAATTCTTGATTGTCTAGATCCTCTAGAGTGATTTCGATAGCCTCTTGAGCTCTTGAATGGTCCGCCATCCCTAAATCATAAAGAGTGGCCGTCACTCTCTTATTGTTTCAACAACAATTCAATCCCGGTATAGATCTAGGTAGATCGAGAACATGGATTAAGCTAATTGCAAAAATATCAAGGTCCAAAGTTTATCCAATTTCAAACCTTTCAATCGAAATTAGGTTATCTAGCGAGAAGTAATAGTGAATGTTTTATTCGTATATTTTTCTTTTGAGAAATTATCTTAAAACCCATTTTTTTTTTAAACCATTATGGAGTGTCGTGCCGGTTGGCGTTAGTGATCATGTGCCTGCTTATTTCTCTTTCCTCACATTTCACAATAACTATTATCTTTTTAGCCCCTCCCAGATCTTTCATCTCTCTCTATATCTCAATCTATTTCGAGTCATCGTTCCAATCGTAAAGATTTGCTCCAACTCCAGTTAAAAAGCGTATTGCCCACTTACTCAACTCTCTATCTTCTCCCCCCCCCCCCCCCCAAAAAAAAAAAAAAAAAAAAAAATCGTGTCATTGTTGTTATATTAAGAGAACATGTAATTATAAAATTCAATATATGCAGCCGCTGAGTGTTACCAGCTATATCCTGCTTGGGTAAATCAAGATTAGCTATAACAGTGGAAGCAGAGTGTCTTACTAAAGGGAGTGGAAATAGAACAATATCTATAAATAATGCTATGGACAGTTCTCAGCTCATAGCCAAGAGGAATATTATGATTATTACTTTAAAAAATCGAAAAAAAAAATGTTATGAAAAGGATATATAAGGGCACTTTTTACTCCGCTCTCAAATTCGATTATATTTTGATAATATGGTATATTTTGATGATTTATAGAGATTATTTTGATTCTACAGCATTGGTATTGTATTAGTATAGAGAAAGAAAAAATCGAAATCGATTCATCCGTTTTGATATTTTTTTTATTTCGAATTCTATTCTACTGTAATGATATTTTGTTATTATGCTTGTTTATGGAGATAGAAGTATAGAGGTTTTTCTCACCCCTATTTAATTAATCAATATTGATTCACCATCTATGTGGCAGTTGGCTATTCCATGTTATGTTCCCAGCACATACCATCCACGCATTATCAATTCGGTAATAGAGTTTATGTTTCTATTACTTTAAATGGAGTTCAATATTTCTTTTGTATAAAAATGTCGGATCTTAAAATCTGTGCAAATTGCAATGAATTGAAATCACTTGATGAATACCATAAACACATACGAAAACCTTTGGGTTTAACTCTCAATGTATTGAACGTGGGAGGTATTAAAAACAGGAACATTATCAAAAATAACAAAGACGGATAAAAAGAGCATTATCCGAGTTTATTCAGAGAAATCCAAATTATAAAAATATAAAAATAAATAATTTTATAATATACATTGTTTCCTAAAAAAGACACATACAGTCTTTTAGAAATAACGTCAATGGAACTTATGTACATAACATAAACGAATATGACAGTTTCATTAAAAGAGATAATACATAAGGGCATTGGCTGTTAAATGAACTTTAATCTGTTTGACTTTCAGCTTACATTGCATTACAATAAAGCACAATTGATAATTCACATATTCATTAATTCGGTTTTTTCTCCAGTCAACATATTTTCCCTGTTCTCTTTAAACGCGTTATCAAGAAATCGTAACTGGATGATAAGAAAGCTTTGAAGATTCAAACAAGGTCCCACGTTTTACTTCTGAAAAAGAATAACAAAAAAGAAAGATTAATTTGGGGGGAGGGGGTGTGAAACCTTAGCCAAATAAAGACTAGGATATAAAAACGAGGCATGGATCGAAGAGCTATGTTGGGCCGTGTTTGTTTTCTCTGTGTATGACCTATAGCTTTACCTAAATCTAGAACAAGACACTTAGACAGTGTTCCAATCTAAAACTAGCCCAGTGTTCCAGCAAGAACGTTGACCTAATTATTTTCGCTAGGACCAGCGTAGCTCTTCGATCCATAGGCTACCTCTCAGGTGGCCGCCGTTTTGGACTTTCGATTCACTTAGCCTCTCTCTCTCTCTCTCTCTCTCTCTCTCTCTCTCTCTCTCTCTCTCTCTCTCTCTCTCTCTCTCTCTCTCTCTCTCTCTCTCTCTCTCTCTCTCTCTCTCTATCTATCTATCTCTTTCTCCCTCTCCCCCTCTCTCTTCCTCTCTCTCTCTTTCTCTCTCCTCTCTCTCTATCTACCTATCTATCTATCTCTTTCTCCCTCTCCCCCTCTCTCTCTATCTACCTATCTATCTATCTATCTCTTTCTCCCTCTCCCCCTCTCTCTCTCTTTCTCTCTCCTCTCTCTCTCTCTCTCTCTTTCTCTCTCTTTCTCGTTCTAACGCTCTTTGAAATTTAAATTTGAAGTAAAGATAAGCCAGAAAATACATCGCTACATGGCGACTTACATAAAGATACATGTAAGTAAATAAAGATAGCACTGTACAAAGTTATTTAACTAAAAATATAGGAAGAGAAGTTCATAAATATATTCTTTCATATAATGCTATTTTTGTCACTGTCAGTCAATCCCACAAGTGACTCGAATTAACCTGGATTAGAATTATTGTTACTACCCCGAGGTGCTCCTTTCCAAAAATGGCTAGTTGCACCCTTGGGTCCACATATTCCTCACATATAAGCCTCTATAGTTGGAAGAAAAAGAAAAAAAAAGGTTTGACTCTGGTGAGCCAGCTCTAATAAGAGTTTAGAGCTAATATCTTAATATGAAGTGAAAAACATAAATGAAGATTTAATATGGGAAAAAATGATATAGGATATAAGACAAGGGAAAAGGAGAAAATCCTCATAATCTCAGCCCAGCATAAGACAGTTCGACAGAAATGGGAGAGAAAAGAAAGAGTGAGAATGGGAGCAAGCTTTAGTTACACCATAGTGTTGAGCTGAAGATCACATTCTTATAGCGCAATATTACATTAGCTTTAAATTCATTTTTACCTTTATAACTTATTGCTATGGTATCAAAAGTAATGATAACATGAATTTAAACTAGTTTAAATACTCTTGAGAAAAGAAAACCAACTTACACAGCAAGGGCAAAATCCTTTAACTAGGCTGATGGGTCACATTGATTTTAATCACGTCACCCTTCAAAACTCAGTAGATGGTAAGGATTCCCTCTCAAAAGCACATTGTCTCAAGTTGTTTAGTCTGTGGCTGGTGATCTTCTCAAAATGAAGAAGAGGTTGAAGATCTCCGTCAGATTATCACTGAAGATGTTGAGAGGAGCATATATGAATAGACATGAACGAGTTACAGAGAGAGAGAGAGAGAGAGAGAGAGAGAGAGAGAGAGAGAGAGAGAGAGAGAGAGAGAGAGAGAGAGAGAGAGAGAGAGAGAGAGAGGCTAAGTGAATCGAAAGTCCAAAACGGCGGCCACCTGAGAGGTAGCCTTAAGATCGAAGAGCTATCTTGGGCCGTGTTTGTTTTCTCTGTGTATGACCTATGGCTTTACCTAAATCTAGAACAAGACACTTAGACAGTGTTCCAATCTAAAACTAGCCCAGTGTTCCAGCAAGAACGTTGACCTAATTATTTTCGCTAGGACCAACATAGCTCTTCGATCCATAGGCTACCTCTCAGCTATTTAACTAAAAATATAGGAAGAGAAGTTCACAAATATATTCTTTCATATAATGCTATTTTTGTCACTGTCAGTCAATCCCACAAGTGACTCGAATTAACCTGGATTAGAATTATTGTTGCTTCCCCGAGGTCCTCCTTTCCAAAATCGGCTAGTTGCACCCTTGGGTCCACATATCCCTCACATAAAAGCCTCAAGAGTTGGGAGAAAAAGAAAAAAAAGGTTTGACTCTGGTGAGCCAGCTCAAATAAGAGTTTAGAGCTAATGTCTTAATATGAAGTGAAAAACAGAAATGAAGATTTAATATGGGAAAGAAAATGATATAGGTTATAGTACAAGGGAAAAGGAGAAAATCCTCATAGTCTCAGCCCATATAAAGACAGAACGACCGAAATGGGAGAGAAAAGAAAGAGTGAGAATGGAGGCGAGGTTTAGACAGTTACATCATACAGTGTTGAGCCGAAGATCATATTCTTATAGCTCAATATTAAATTATCTTTACTAAATAGCCAAAAAAAAGAAAAAAAATAATGGCTACAGCAAGCAGTGTAAAAATTAAATGTATGTTCATAAAAAGTGTAAACTTAGAATGCTTTAAGATTAAATAAAATTTATAATATTTGCTCAAATAAGAGGTAAAAAAGCATGGCTTATATAGGGCGGCAGATCAGAGCCAACTCTGAGAAAGAGAAATGAGGATATCCTTCCCTCTGCTAGTCTGTGAGAGGTCCTTGGGCAAGACCAATTAAAAAAAACAACCATGAAATGATATCAGACACCAACAATGTGAGTTGATGGGTAAATCAGCTCATTAAAACAAAACAAAAAATAAAGTGTGGTGTCTAACAAGGATGTGTGCTTGCTCCAGACCTTTTCTCTCTTTACAGTGAAATGGTTTGAGAAGCATAGAAGGATACCCAGGAATTAAAATAGGAGGGCACAAAGTAAGCAGCATAAGATACGCTGATGACGCTCTATTAATTGCAGAAAATAAAGAAGACATGCCACAATTATACGACATCACTGAAGAAGAAAGCAGAAGGAAAGGATATGGATTAAAGAACAAAAATACAGAAGCAATGGTCGTCAATCGAAACAATGAGTGTCCACAGATCAATTCTTTAGTAGCCAAAATTAATTCAAGTTCAGAAATCAATGCAAATACTTGGGCACTTTAGTTTTAAGAGATGGACTCAACAACTATGAAATCGCAACAAGAACGGTGCAAGTTGAAAATGAGTTTTCATTGACTGAAATCAGAACTCACAAATGAATACATCTCATTTACATGACAAGAAGAGCACTGGAGTGTTTTATTGAACCCATCCTTATGTATGGACGTTAGGCTTGGACAATTTATAAAACAACTACAAAATTAACTGGAGGAAACAGAAATGTGGTTCCTAAGGAGAATGCTATGAATCTTATTCATGGACTTCAAAGAAATCAAACTAAACTGTTCTAGAAGGAGCTGGCACATCATTGCTCATAAATAAGATATGTAAACTACAGGCAGTCTTTTTTGGCCATGGGATGAGAAAAAAGAAGCTGAAACATCTTGTGACAACTGGATTGATTTAAAAGGAAAAGGCAGCACGGGAAAGAAGCGAGAGAAGATACAGCATGGACTAAAAAATTGGCTAAATGTAAAATGATTGTCAGATGCACTAACAGCATCAAGGGATCGAGATGCGCAGAAGGTCAAGATTGCCTAATCTAAAGAGCAGGGCACCTAATTCATTGATATATAGAGAATTTTCCATGAATCATCTAAGGATTGCCATGTTGTTACAAAAAAAAAAACTTACAAAAAAAGGTATATCTAATAAAGGTAGTTGTAAGAAATATAAACATATATTGTCTTTGTTATTTGAACGTAGATGGATACCACATATTTTGGGCGCTGCTCTACATAAAATTATGTATAGACAACCACTGCCATAAATACAGCACAGATTGCAAATATAACATCACACTCTGGTTCTATAACATTTTCAAAGCTGGAAAGTTCAAAGGACTCAAATCACACATAGTGAAAAAAAACACCCATAAAACAAAGGAATGTATTCACAGACAACACTTTGCAGACATGAAATTTGCTTGAAAAGAAAGATATGAACAGTACAAGATAAAAATGTAAGTCTCACTTGTACATGAGGTGTAAGCTGACTACCTTTGATTGGTCTACAAATGTAGCCCAAAATTTGTCTTGACCTACAAAGACTTAAAGCAAGAACAAATGATTTTTCCCCCTCTCCTAATTTTTGGAGAAAATCCCCAAAAAATGATTTTTGTGAAAGATGAAGTTAGTTTTGAGCAGAAAGGATAAGAAAAGAGATGATATGAAAGATTGAAAAACCCGCCTGTTGTACTGGAGAAAATAAAGAAAAAAAAACAAAAAAACACACACACACAAAATAATAATAGTTTTGGATTTATAAAATATATATTTACTAGTTGGTTACCCGTTCGATGAACGGAGTGTCAGAGAGAGAGAGAGAGAGAGAGAGAGAGAGAGAGAGAGAGAGAGAGAGAGAGAGAGAGAGAGAGAGAGAGAGAGAGAGAGAGAGAGAGAGAGATGCATAGTTATCATCTGTGAAAAGAGATTTTAGTCACCACCGGAGGAAAAATAACCTGTGGAGATAGATATTATTTATCACCAAACGAAAAAACTTTGCACTGACCTGTTTATAACACTTCTTTGTAGACCACATTTCTTCATATAGTGTGGGTGCGTTGTGTGTGACTTTGTCCTTTCATGTGTCCCTAATGGTCGCGCTGTTTCATTGATAACAATTCAGAAATTTTGTATTTGGCGAGAGCTTGCAAACTCATATGCACATTTCAGCTCCTTCACGTATTTGTGATTCTGATTCAATGCTTCTTGAATGTCTAACAAAATGCTGTTACAAATACCATCGGTGATGGAAGACCTCTGAATTTGTTGATTTCCATCCGTGAAGTAGATTTGCAAAAATCTAGCTTGTATTTCATCGGCAGGTTCTAGAGGGCCTATGAGGTGACAAACCTGGCCTTGAATTCGGAACTGTGGATTCCATCCATTCATTCTCACTTCTTTACAGCCAAGAGAAGTCAACTGGGATGCACTGTCGTATTTCCTTATGTCCTGCAGAAAGCACACAGATTGATCAGTTGTCTCTTCAAACAGGACCGCTAATAGCCGTGGAAGAGGTGGAAATGGTTCTAGATTTACTTTTCCATTACTGCAGCACATACCTTTAGATTCATCTCTAAACTTCATGGCTTGGCAGATCATGTCTCCGATTGAGGTCTCATTTTTGAATTGATTAGTGTTGAAGTGAAGAGCGGTCTCATTTGCATCATTTTCTGTAGTCTGGCGTCTCTCTGTTTGTTGGTCCCATGTTGCACACTTTGAAAAGCAGACCTAGATCTTGATTCTGTTCTGGTTGTAGAATTAGAAACTCGACTAGATCTAGATCTTGCATTCTCTGACACTGAGTCTGACTTGCCATTCTCACTTGATGACGATCTAGATCTAGATCTACTGTGTCTGTTTCTATGGTATTTTTGGCTAGGAGTTAACCTTACTATTGAAGAACCCCCTTGTCTTTTACGTGGCATTCTTGATTTAGATCTACCTAGATCTAGATTATTTGCTAATTTTGAACAGCATCAATCGTTCACAAGGGTCTGTCCATCAGCTGTGTTTTGGCCACAAATCGTACGGATTGAGACATTGATAACTGTGTGAATCGCTGTTCAGTATGCCGTGCATTAGGAGACTTCCGTTTGGCTTTAAAAAGTTTGACTATGGCGTTTGTGGGCCATTAAAGGGTATTCAAATGAGGAAACAATAAAATTTCAAACAAACAAAACTACAGAGACTTCACACTTCTTTTTATAGATGTGCATCTTACCACTATAGATTAGGTATCCTACAAAATTTGAAGTCATTTGGTTCAGTGGTTCACAAGCCTTTTACCTCAGAAATTTGAAAGTCCACAAATATATATATATGTGTGTGTGTGTATATATATATATAAATACATACATTATATATATATATATATATCCAATTCTCTTCGTACCAGCGGCAATCGAACATCAACCTGAACACACTCATGCAAGCATTATGACTCCATGAACGAAGACACTAAATATAAAGGTATCCTGCCGATTTGCAATCAAGACTTCCCTGACTTAAATCACTTGAGTATGTTTAATATTTCGTTTTTGTTTCTAAATTCTTCTTTCTCCCTTAAGATACTTTGATTCATTCGTAACAGTAAATTATAGATTAACAAACAATTTTTTCGATTTGTCAGATTTTTTATCTCAAAGATAGTTATTTTTTGCAAGACTCATTCATGAATGATTTTGTACACTTGTTATGTGACTCTAAAACAATCGATGAAAATAATTGAATCAACACTTTAAGACATTTATCTACATGTATGCAGCAAGTGATTTTTTTACCCCTGGCATTCGGCAATCACTTTTAAAACAACTTCAGATAATTTCTCAAGCCATGATGAAAGGCTAGCCAATTTGAGTTCTGTAATGCTAACCGCTACTTTCATTTTGTTGAAATCTACTCTGTGTTAAGCTCATACTTTACATTTGCACAACATTCATTTTACATCCGTCAATGAAAGTACCGTAGGACCAGTTTTATTCATGTACTATACAAATCGACTCCTTATAAAATTTTGATTCTCTCATTTCACGATGTCTGTTACCGATACATGCCACCAAGCTGATCTCCTCTTTGAAAACATCGGAAGAGGCAGTGCACCTGTAATTCCCCGGGGTTTCTTCTCATGGTGTATCATGGCATCAAATCTGTGACATCATGGACCAGTATTAATGACGCAGATGCAATCTTTGAACTACGGAGATTTCTCTTTATTCGAGAATCTTCAGGAACAGCTCAAATGAGAGTTCTCTCTTGGTTACTTCATTTCCACAAGTCTGCGACATATTTGAGCTAAGGGGGTCTAGGTGCTTCCAGGTGAATCATACACTGGATTAGTTAATAGCAATGCTAACACTCCTCCAGACTATAATTTCGAAACAGCAATTTCCAACATAAACCAATATGGGATCTTAACCCTGGGTCCTGGCACGCCATCGTTCTCAGTAATAAATCATCAAACACTTGGATACTTATTTCGTGTTTGACCCACACAGCTAAGAACCACTCTGCTAGCTTGTTTTGTGCAGACGGTCAAATGTGCTTACGAACCACTAATCTCCACTCGCTCTCCAGCATTATGCTCTCTCTGCATCTTTATGTTTGTTGTCAGCTCAAGTGAAATCACTACCCTTTGAACTAAAAAATCTTGATCTAAAAAATTTTCATTTTGCGGAAAAAGAGTTTGATATCTCCACTCGCTCTCCAGCTATTATGCTCTCTCTGCATCTGTATGTTTGTTGTCAGCTCAGTATGAAATCACTACCCTTTTGAACTAAAAAATCTTGATCCTAATAAATTTTCATTTTGCGGAAAAAGAGTTTGATATCTTCCACTTCGCTCTCCGGCAGTATGCTCTCTCTGCATCTTTATGTTTGTTGTCAGCTCAGTATGAAAAATCACAACTCTTTGAAACAAAAAACTATTTGATCCCAAAAAAAATTACTTGCGAAAAAGAAAAATGGAGAATTCACCGGTTTCCGGCATTGTTCTCCTGTATCCTTTATGGTTTGTTGTCAGCTCAGTATGAAATCACACCCTTTGAACTAAAAAATCTTGATCCTAAAAAAATTTTCATTTTGCGGAAAAAGAGTTTGAAGGAAGCCGAATCGTCTGATTCAGATGATCTTACTCTCGCAACAATTAAAACATTGTGGGCAAAGAAAGCCAAGTGACCTGTTTGTATAAAAAGGAAAGGGAGTCGCAAACATTGCGTGTGAAAGGCGATGATGCAAGGTATGACTCCAGTGAAAGCCTCAGTGATATAATCAATATTACTTCGACAACGATCCGGACTATGTTGTGTTTGTAGAGGAAGAGCAACACCACACTTCGTCTAGTCGTCTCCTCTCAAATACATGCAAGTTTCGATCGGATGCAACAGGAGTCGTAGCTCAGGAAACTGACTTGAGGCCAAACATCAAAACTCAGGAAGAAGAAATCGAGAATGACAGTAGTCGTGACCAAGAGGCGGCACCTACACCTGACACGCAAAATCAGTGCATGCACAGCTAGCCATCCACCAATTGTCTTATTCACCTTCATTCGCCGTGAACTCAGTGGTAAACTCTATGGCAGCAAATGACACAACCGGTGCCTCATGTGCTGACATTTTCTACACAGCCTCGACATCTGAACATACACCGGTTTCCAGCATTCTGGATAGCCCTGATGTCGAGTCTCCAAGTAGGAGTAAAAAAAGGAAACGTAATGAAGCTAATTATAAGGACAGCAAAAGTAAAAAGAGCTTTAAATATAAGAAAAGGTTATGTGAATAGAAAGAACAGACAGATTCTTAAAACAGACAATGAAGGATGGATGTGGTGAGAAGTGCAGAATGAGGTGCCAAGACCGTATCGGTAAGGAACACAGGGAGACTGTATTACTTTTGGCATAATGGGGACATTCACAAAAGGAGAGGTTAAGTGTGCACCAACGTGAAAGAGTCGAGCAAAAAGACAAGGCGCCAGAAGAGCGTAAAACACCATTTGGAAATAGCAGGACTGAAGCAAGCTATACGCAAAACCATGTTCTCGGATATCCTGGGGATAAGCGAGCAGTTTGTATTTACTCTCTTTGAGAAAAAAGATGGGGATGGTCGTATTCTTCCTGATATGAGAGGGCGCTATTCAGAGATAACACCGTCATTCCATTGCATCAGTACTGTATTGTAAGAGAAAACTGAATTTATACAATCTTTCAATATTTTCATCTTGGATCAGGTCAAGCTATCTGCAATGTTTGAAATGAAGGAATAGCTGCAAGAGGGTCAAATGAAATTATCTGCTTGGTGCAAGTGAGAGAAGGGCGTGACTTATGTTAAACTCTATTCAGATTCATGTGGCGGGCAGAACCGGAATAGATATCTTTTGGCGATGCTTTGGTGTGCATTGAACAAATTCAACTCTACAAAAAATTAAGCACAATTTTTTTTATAAAGGTAATACATCAAGAACGAGAATGACAGTGTGCATACAGCGATAGAAAGAGTAAGTAAGCATTTGGAGATCTACCACTCCTCATTGGGCAGGTGTTAGCAGTGCGGCAAAGCAGTTGAGACAGAACTAGTTGTGAAGGAGCTCGACAAATCTCGGTTTTGCGACTTCAACAGATAATTCCAAATCCTGAAAAAATTCTTGACCAAGATGAAAACAAAGGTGAAGCTGTTTAACATCAAACCATTGAAGTTGGCCAGTCAAGAATCCGATCTTATACATATCCAAGTATGACTTTGATGGTGAACATCATCGTCTCAAATATGTCAAAAAGAATACGGAAACTGCAGGCCATGTACTTCAACTACATTCAGCTCTATGTTCTAAATAACGGAAAGGGTTGTGGCATGGACACAGACAAGTATAATGACCTTTCAACTCTTCATAAAGCTTCAAGTTTTTCCTGAAACCCATCACCAGTTTTTTAACTTGTTTAAAATTAAATCCAATCCTTGAGGTCCATGATTTAATTATGTTAATCTTTTTTTCCAATTAAGTTGTGTGTTTTGATACTTAAATAGTAGTATTGATTATTTTCTTTAAATAAACACGGTTCAAGATAACTGTCTAATCTCTCTGAAGTACCTATCTTTGTTCTTTATTTATATATTTTGTTAGTACATTTTAATAATAAAAATAATAATATCCATGCATCCTCTTTCCTCTATAGTACTTATATTTGGTCTTCCTATTTCTGTCATCGTCTAAAAAATATTCAGTCTAAGATTCTACCTAGATGTCGTTCTTAATAACTCTCAAAATAAATAATGTGTATTTTTTATCTCTATTTATGCATCCGTGAAAGTATC
>JAWDGP010002779.1:102500-110000 GCA_033675545.1 Elysia crispata | reverse complement strand
CTCTCTCTCTCTCTCTCTCTCTCTCTCTCTCCCTTCACTTAAGATGACCATTTGTTTTTCTTTTCTTTGCGTGGCGTCACCCACTTAAAATAATTATTTCTTTTTCTTTCGTGTGTGTCTATGTCAATACATTACTTTTCTATCTAAATTTTTTTGTCCTCTTTAATTTTTTTCCACACTCTTTCTCTCTATCTCTTTCTTCTTTGCCTCTCTTCTCAACTTTTTGATAAACTAACTTTACCTTTATGTCTCTGTCTATATCAGTTGATTACAAAATATTTTCCTTATGTGTCGCTATTTACTTCCAGTCTCATCGAGGCAGAGCCTATCACGATGTTAGTACTGACAAGCAGATATGACGTGCCAGTCACCAGTTAAATGTTAAATTTCTCTCACATGAAAGATAACAAATAAATAGAAGGGTGTTGCATATTTCACAGATAATGCTCCTTTCAAAGTTAAAAAACAAACAAAAATGCATCTTCCTATAAAGGAAAACATTCAACTCCCCATAAGGGAAAAATGTCATTAGATTGCAGGGGTGAAGGGTTTCAGCTCTAAACCTCCGCCATATATAGACACTCTCAGGATAGCCGGCCCACCGACACCACATCGACGAAGTACCCAAGTCGCCGGTACCTCTGAGCAGATTGTGCTTCTCACACGACCCACGACAAAACTTCCCTGCCAGCATCCAAGCACCAAAGTGATGCACACAAGTGCGCATCCCGGTGTTATATGGGAGGAGCCGCATCAGACCCAAGGCATAAATGACGACAGGCGCGGGCCGTCATAGTATGTGGACCTTGACCGTTTTACGAGCCTTAATATCGTTAGGGCTTGGAGCCAGTTCCTGGCGAAGTTCAACCGCTCCTGATTCATGCTAAGTAAACAGTGACACAGTTTCTTCATGCGGTTTAATTGCGACTTTGTTTAATATCTATTTGAAAAAGGTAAAACTCCGTGAAATGTAACTAAACCTGCATTTCTTACAGAATATTTAATAAAAAAAACTCTATTTCTCTGTAATGATACATAGTGGGATGAATGTTTCAATTTTTCAAGAAAATCAATTAAAACCGTGTATGAAACGTAACTCTATCCCATAACTGATTAACCTTTAGTAGTCGTTTTTTGCATCAAGGGGTGAGTTTGTTCAGTTTGTCAACACGCCTGTGGGTTTTTTTTTATTTTTCTTTGCCTCGTGCGTGGTTATTCGACTTTTCCTTTTTTCGGGTTATTTCTCTTCCACACTCTCTTAATCTTTCTATGTCTGTCTCTCTCTATCTCTTAGTCTCTCTATCCGTCTATCTAAGTCTATATCTATTTGTCTGTTCCTTGCCTCTATCCTGTCATTTTCGACTTTTTTTTAAATTTTTTTTTCATTGGATATGTCCATGACAGTTCTTCTTTCTTCTATTTCTGATTCTCCATCTTCCACATTATCCCTTCTGCCTCCCTGTGTTTCATCTCTTTGGACCTCTGCCTACTTCACTTCCACTTGCCTTCTCTCTCTCTCTTTCCTTCTCTCTCTCTCTCCAACTCTCTCTCTTTCTTTCTTTCTTTCTCATAATCTGTCACTTTGTCTGTATTAGTTCATTATTTCTCTATACCCGAGCGACCTTCTTTCTTTTTTTTTTGCTTTGCTCCTGTCTCTGTCTGTCTTTCTAAATCTTTTACTCTCTCTCTCTCTCTCTCTCTCTCTCTCTCTCCTACACCGTCGCTCTTTACTTTTTCTTTTGTTTGCGACTCTTTCTTTTTCCCGGTTATTTCCATTGCACGCCCTTTCAATCTCTCTCTCTCTCTCTCTCTCTCTCTCTCTCTCTCTTCCTTTCACACCATCTCTCTCTATCTCTCTCTCTTCTTCTTCTTTTTCTTCTTCTTCTTCTTCTTCTTCTTCTTCTTCTTCTTCTTCTTCTTCTTCTTCTTCTTCTCTCTCTATTTTTCTTACTTATTCGCGCATTTTCTATCATTTTTTTTATTTTTTTTTTATTTTTGTGTCCGTTTCTAAATCAGCCAATTAATCATTGTTGCCCTGTCACTTTATGACTATGCGTCGCTCTTTCATTCCTCTATTTCTGATTCTTTATCTTCTACACTTTCTCTCCTTCTGTCTCCATCTGTTTCATCTTTTTGATCCTCTCTCTACTTCACTCCTATTCTCTTTCTCTCGCTCTCTTTCTTTCTGTTAATGGTTCTGACCTTATTATAATTCTTTTTTAAATATATCTTTCCTTTTGTTAGATATTATTTCTATCTCTAATGCTTTATTGAACACGCGTCAATATACACGCTCTGACTATACCTATGACTGGTCCTCCATTTTTTAAACCACTGTTCTCAGCTGATGTTTCTGTATTCCGTGGTTTTCTAACCTCTATCGAAAAAAGTCGTTTTCATCTTTCTTGTCTTTGAATCAATAGTTGCCAGCGATCCTTTACCCTTACAACCTTATTGTCATCAGTTTCTTTGCTTTATATTTCCACTCTTATTAAGAGCCAGTTTTTCTCGCAAAACATTTCACGGAACCCATCTGTTATAGGGTTATTGGTGGGGTTTGTTGTTATTGGACTTAATTTTTATCCCTTGTCTTAGACACGATTTCTCCTTTTATCTCCTTCTGTTTCTCTCTTAATTTGCCCTCCCCCCCCTTTTTTCCCCTCTTCCTCTCTCTCTGTCCATGTCTGTATTTAACTCACTCTTTCTGTATATAACTCACCTGTGCATCCTTATTTTTTTTTCTTTCTCTCAATCTCTCTTTCTCTCTCTCTCTCTCTATCTCTTTCTTTCCATCTTCTTTCCCATTTTTTCTTTTTATTCTTCTTCTCCTTTTTCTTTTTATTCTTTCTCTCTCAATGAACTTGTGTTCTTTATAAATCTTTCTCAATATTTTTTTCTTTTGTTTTTGTTTTTGTCTTTTATTTTTACATGTCATTTCTATCTCTATTTTTTTCATGAACACGCGTCAAAGTACACGCTCTGCCTATAGGTATGACTGGTCTTCACTTTCTATATAACCAGTTGTTTTTGCTGATGGTTCTGTATCTCTGTGGTTTTCTACTCTGTTCCGAAATTAGTCGATTTTCATCTTTCTAGTCTTTGAATCAATATTTACCAGCGATCCTTCATTATTACAACCTTATTGTCATTATGTAAACCATCTTTTTATGGTTGCAAATTATGCTCTCTTGGATGTATTTCGGTGTTTTATTAGTATTTTCATCACTCGTCGTTTATTTTCTGATGCGTCATTATGTATGGCGTGTTTTCATACAGCGACACTTCTCAAACTATTTTCCAGTCTTTTCCTTTTTAATCAACACAATCATTACTTTATAACCTTTTACAGGACATTGTCTTGATGCATGTTTTTCTGTTCAGTTTCCCCGATATTATATTGACTATAACTCAAGCTTTATTCAATGAAAAGAAGACATCGTGTAGAGGTGAAACAATTGCCAGGTGTTCTCTTCATGGTAGTCATCAATGCCTCATCTGTGGTCCACTTATCCTGTCTGGCAGGTGAGACTTAAGACACATTTATTAGAGGAACGCGGAGTTTGGGGATGAGACTGGTTGATAAAGAGAGGGAAAGAAACACCGAGCGATAACAGAGAGACACAGAAAGATAGGGAGGGATTGAAAGGGGGGGGGGGAATGTGGAGAAAGAGAGAGAGAGGTCATTGTCTTGGTATTCCCAATCCAATCCAATCATAGAAAAGGATAACTAAATCACTTCAATCCACAGATGATTTTAAATTTACAAAAGAATGATAAACTGGCTTCAAAGAGTGGCTAATATGAAAAACTTATAAAAAATCAAAAAAGTTAACAGGCTGAACGAAATGTATCAATAGAATTAATCATTTAATACAATTATGTCTGACTCTCGTCAAATGCCATTATCGATTTCATATTGTATTTTAGGAGAAGCAGTTGCACAACCTAAATGATGAGTTATCATGATTCTATCCATTTCTTGACATTTATTTTTATCAACACAGCTAAAAGAAGTAAGATGGTAACCTGTATGAGGACACTGCCGGGCGTACCATTGTCCGTCTTATATTTTCTTATGTGTCGGCCGACATGATCGTGTTTCAGTCCCTATGATTCTATCTCTGCTTTTTCTCATTGCTCTATATTGAGTCCTTTGGAGGACGATAAAGAGCGGGGGAGCTAAACCCTGTCTAGATAAAAACGAATCACTTTGCCTGAACAGTTTAATGTCTTTGAATAAAATCATGATTGAGATTATTATTTTAAGTTATTCTGATAATTTTTCTACTGGAGTAAAATGATCTAAGTGCATTGAACAACTTTATCATTAAATACTTAATACATATTACGACACAGGCATACGAAAAAGAGGCATTTTTTATGTTTTTGTTTTTAATGATTTTTTTTATATGAGTTGTCGCTAATTTTTCTACACGTATTGAAAAGAGTTGATGCGCTTGATAAATGATTAACTCGTGTGCTTTTTTTTCTCAATTCCAGGATTTCCTCTTTAGACTTTGTCTAATTCATCAGTATCTCTCCCTTTTACATCTCTGTCTGTCTGTCTGTCTGCATGTCTGTCTTTGTTTGTCTGTCTGTCTGTCTGTCAACCTCTCTCTTTCTCTTTCTCTGTGTCTATCTCTTTCACTTCCGATATAGTTTTTGTTCTTTCTGTCTCTATCTATTTCGGTCTATAATTCACTATTTCTATCTTACCCAGTGGGTTTATTTCTTTCTGTCTTCTTTGTTTTGACCTCTTCCGATCTCTAATTCTCTCTCTCTTTCTTTCTCTCTCTCTCTCTCTCTCTCTCTCTCTCTCTCTCTCGTCTAAGAATTTTGATATTGCTCATTCCTCCGTCTAAGTATGTATAAAGGTCACTCTTTCTCTTTAACGGTGTCTCCTTTTTATTTCCTTGTTGTAGTCTTTCTCTTCAGCTCTCTCAATTTGTCTGTCTGTCTGTCTGTCTGTCTGTCTGTCTGTCTGTCTGTCTGTCTGTCTCTCTCTCTCTCTCTCTCTCTCTCTCTCTCTCTCTCTCTCTCTCTGTCTCGTCTAAGAATTTTGATAATGCTTATTCCTCCGTCTAAGTCTGTATAAGTGTCATTCTTTCTCTTTCACTGTGTCTCCTAATTATTTCTTTTTTTGGGTCATTTCTATTCCACGCTCTCTCAATCTGTCTGTCTGTCTTTCTCTGTCGGTCTGTCTGTCTATCTGTCTGTCTGTCTGTCTGTCTCTGTTCTATATGTTACAATTTTTTTTTTGTAAACGTTTTGTCCGCATCTAAATCAGTATATTATTCAGTCTTCCTTTGTAACTGCGTGTCGCTATAACTTCTATTTCATTCTTTTTATTTCTCATTTGTTTTCTCTCTCTCTCTCTCTCTCTCTCTCTCTCTCTTTCTCTATCTCTCACTCTTTCCCTTTTTCTCACTGTTCCATAAAACTTGATATATTTTCTTTAAAACACTGTCCATGTTTATATATAGCTCTCTGTATCTCTATACCAGTGTCTCACTATTTCTTTTTATTTGCGGGTTTTGTCCCGAACAGTTTCATGTCTTTGAATAAAATCATGTTTGAGATAACTATTTGTTATGCTTCTGTCTATGTGTGTATATAGCTCACTCTTTTTCCGTACCTCAGTGTTCCCAGTTCTTTCTTTTTATGGGTTAATTCCCTTCCACGCTCTCTCAATCTCTCTCACGCGCAGTGTCATTTCTTTTCTCCCTCTCTATCTCTCTCTCCCTACCTCTCCCTCTCTCTCTTTCCCTCTCTCTCTCTCTCCTTACCTCCCTCTCTCCCTACCTCTCTCCCTCTCTCCCTACCTCTTTCTCTGCCTACCTCTCTCTCTTTCTCCCAACCTCTCTCTCTCTCTCTACCTCTATCTCTCTCTCTTCCAGCCTCTCTCTCTCTTTATCTGTCTACCTATCTATCGTCACTCCTTTGCCACTTTTCTACCATTAAGGATTTTTTTTACTCCTTTGTAATAGATGTGTCCAGGGTAATTTATTAATCTTTCTTTCTCTGTAAATATGTGTCGCTATTTTTTTCATCTAATTCAGATTCTTCTTCTTCTAAACTATCATTCCTTCTGTCTCCCTCTGTCTCTCTTTTACTTTGTCAAACTGTCTACCTCACTGCGTCCGCTCTTTCTCTCTCTCTTTATCTATCTATCTATCTCTCTTCTCTACTGTGTGCC
Organism: Elysia crispata; assembly: GCA_033675545.1. NCBI lineage: Eukaryota > Metazoa > Mollusca > Gastropoda > Plakobranchidae > Elysia > Elysia crispata. The sequence continues at coordinate 103,804 of JAWDGP010002779.1, read as the reverse complement.
TCTTTTCCTCTCCCTTTATCTCTTTCTCTATATCTCTCTACCCCTGTCTCGTTTTCTCTCTCTCTCTCTCTCTCTCTGTTTATCTATCTATCTCTCTTCTCTACTGTGTGCCTCTTTTACTCTCCCTTTATCTCTTTCTCTATATCTCTCTACCCCTGTCTCGTTTTCTCTCTCTCTCTCTCTCTCTGTTTATCTATCTATCTCTCTTCTCTACTGTGTGCCTCTTTTCCTCTCCCTTTATCTCTTTCTCTATATCTCTCTACCCCTGTCTCGTTTTCTCTCTCTCTCTCTCTCTCTGTCTGTCTATCTATCTCTCTTCTCTACTGTGTGCCTCTTTTCCTCTCCCTTTATCTTTTTCTCTATATCTCTCTACCCCTGTCTCGTTCTCTCTCTCTCTCTCTCTCTCTCTCTCTCTATATCTATCTCTCTTCTTTACTGTGTGCCTCTTTTCCTCTCCCTTTATCTTTTTCTCTATATCTCTCTACCCCTGTCTCGTTTTCTCTCTCTCTCTCTCTATCTCTCTCTCTCTCTCTCTCTGTCTATCTATCTATCTCTCTTCTCTTCTGTGTGCCTCTTTTCCTCTCCCTTTATCTTTTTCTCTATATCTCTCCACCCCTGTCTCGTTTTCTCTCTCTCTCTCTCTCTCTCTCTCTCTCTCTGTCTATCTATCTATCTCTCTTCTCTTCTGTGTGCCTCTTTTCCTCTCCCTTTATCTCTTTCTCTATATCTCTCTACCCCTGTCTCGTTTTCTCTCTCTCTCTCTCTCTCTCTCTGTCTATCTATCTATCTCTCTTCTCTACTGTGTGCCTCTTTTCCTCTCCCTTTATCTCTTTCTCTATATCTCTCTACCCCTGTCTCGTTTTCTCTCTCTCTCTCTTTCAATCTATTTCACTCGCTGTGTCGTTTCTTTTCTCCCTCTCTACCTCTCTCTCTCTTTCTCTCTCTCTCTATCTATCTCTCTCTCTCTTTATCTCTCTATCTATCTATCGGCACTCCTTTGCCTCTTGTCTACCATTATGGATTTATTTTTTCTCATTTGTAATAGATGTGTCCAGGGTAATTATTAATCTTTCTTTCTCTGTAAACATGTGTCGCTATTTTTTTTCATCTAATTCAGATACTTCTTCTTCTAAACTATCATTCCTTCTGTCTCCCTGTGTCTCTCTTTCTTTCTTTCTCTTTCCCTATCACTTTCTCTCTCTCTTTCTCTCTCTTTATCTCTCTCTATCTCTCTTTCTCTCTCTATCTCTCTCTCTTTCTCTCTCTGTCTCTCTCTCTTTCTCTCTCTATCTCTCCTTATCTCT
>JAWDGP010002779.1:42500-97500 GCA_033675545.1 Elysia crispata | reverse complement strand
GTTTGAATATTGCTCTGGTTACTCTTGAGATACTTCATCCTCCAACAAAGCTGAGGCAGCCTGAAACCAAATAACACAATTCTTAAATTCCTATATTCTCACAAACTTCACTTACTTTTTTTGCATCTTCTAAGCAGTTATTTTATGAAATGTCACTAAAACAGTCCTATCTTTGCCGTATTTACTGATTTAAGAGGAATTGGTTTCCGGCCTTGAAAAAAAGTTAAGGCTTTTTAAAGACTAATATGGACCAAGTATATAAGAGGTGTGTTGTGCATGCAAAGCATTTACTCTACCTGTCAGTTTCATGTATGTAATTTGCCAGTCTGACTTAAATAATTCACTGAAAATACTGACTACCTGGATGTGAATATGAGTCTATCTTCATCCCCTTACTCCAGAATCTGAACAATTGTATAGAGGTTTCAGTGACATAAGCACTGATTCAAAGAATTAAAGAAAACCTATATGAGTTGAGAAAACCTATACGAGTTGAATCAATGTCAGTATACTGTGATTAGGGAGAAGTAAGTTGCTTCAAACTTTTTTCTCTAGGTGCTGGATCATTTCAAGGTCGGATAACATGATTGGGTATTTTCAATCGCTGGGTTTTTGGTTCAACAACCTAAACTATTCAAATGGATTATTCAGGAGGCAGTGCTATTATAGATGTTTATCACATGTCTCACTACGGTCACAGTGATAGCTAGTGTTGTATAACTTTTTGAATCCTACCTTATTACATTAAGTGAGCTAAGGTTACCTTTAACACTATTTAGTTGATGCATGCAAAGGGGCTTGTAAAATAATAATTGAAGAGTCTTTAGTTTAACTCGGCCCCGTCTACAAAGCTGAGGCCAGATTGGGGACCGCACTGTTTGGTGTGGGTCATTGTTCATGCTATAGTAGAGAGGCTCACCATCCTTAAATAGCTTTGGGACTTGATCTAGAGTAATTATGCTTGCTTAAGGTGAAAGCTACTTAAAAACTTGCTGAAAAAAGTCATTTTATAATATACTGGATGAAAAGATTCTAGATCTAGATCTAGATAATAGCTAGACAAAGATTTTAGGCAAGCCTAGATCTCGATCTAAATCTAGGTCTGCTAGATCTAAATCTAGATCTACTAGATTTAAACCTAGATCTAGATTAGATTAGATTTGATCTAAATCTAGATCTCGAGATTTCTAACACTACAGTGTTCGAAAGAGTATTAGTGTATGAAATTGTTAAAACACATGCAGGCTTTTAAAACCTGTTAATCGAACTATAAAATATATTTTAAACGAAATTTCAATGAAAATCGCATAAAAATACCTCTTTTATCACTTACCATTTCTCCAGTGAGTTTGGTTCGGCGTGAGCATTCGTACGTATTTGTCCTAAATAATACTGTTAAGGGAGGTAACCGCATTAATTTTAACCATTTTTGGGAACTTTTGGCTGTGCATCGATTATACCCCATAGGTCATTCTGATAAAATTTCAGCCAAATGGTTTAAAGGAACTTTTTGGGTTCCCCAAAAAAAATCGAAGTTCCCACATTGCGCTTAAAAAAACATATACCGGTTCCCACATCTCCGGTAGTGCAAGAGTATATATATATATATATATATATATATATATATATATATATATATATATATATATATATATATGTGTCGTTAGTGGGACTAGCTATGCTTAGCGTATATATATATATATATATATATATATATATATATATCGTTAGTGGGACTAGCTATCTTAGCGTGTATATATATATATATATATGTGTGTGTGTGTGCCGTTTATGGGACTAGCTATCTTAGCGTATATATATATATATATATATATATATATATATATATATATATATATATATGTGTGTGTGTGTGTGTGTGAGTGTATGTGTGTTTTTAAACATTTATCAATTTTTTTTACTGGAGGTGGCGTGTTGCGATTTTTTTGCTTTTTGTTTTCAAAGCTTTCCTGCCTTTTATAATTTCACTTCCGGTAAGTACAATCGCATCTATTTTATTTTCTTTAGGCTTTCGTTTTTATTTATTCTATAATTGTATGCACTATTTATGTAAGAGATTAGGATTTGTGGGTCTTATAGTCATTGTGTTTATTCATATTTTAAGAAGCAACCTGCATTACAAGTAAAAGGCCTTTTTTTTTCTTTTTTTTTTGTTTTTGCGAAGTGTTTTTTTTCGGTCGTTTTAAATGTATACAAACGGTGAGGGCTTGCTCGACGAAAGCGGTATCCCTTCACGTAACAGATGTATTGAAAAAATATTGAGACGACGAAAACTATCCATAAAGAAATAGAAAGACCATGACCAAATAATAAAAAAACCCGCCACAAACATACATAATGAAATACAAGCACATCTAATTTCATATAATCATTTTAATCAATCAATTAAGATCAATAAAATGATGCAAAACATTCTTTAAAAATAAATTGGACGAACAAAAAAAAAAAAAAAGAAAAACTGTAAAAAAAATGTGAAAAGGTTAAATTGAAACAAGAAAGTTTTTTTTTTTCTTTTTTTAAATTATCATAGTTAAAAGTTAATTACTCTAAACATAAAGATTTCAAATTCTTTTTCTTTTTTTGTCAAAAGATAATGTAAAAAAATTAATGATAATTTTTGATAAATATTAGATTCGCATAAATATCATAAAGAAATAAATCTTCTTCTTAATGAAAAATCAATGAAAGAAACAAATGTCCTTATACAAACATACAGAATTTCATTCCGTCTTCTCTGGAAAAAAGAAATTCTCGAATACAAGGACATTTGAAAAAAATAAAAGGAAAGTGCTTTGCAGGGATACAAAAAACGGAGGGCTTAACATGTTTGACATTTCTCGGATACAATCTGCAGCTTTCTTACAATGGGCAGAAGCTGTATGCACAGGACCAGAACAAGAATGGAAAACAATAGCCTTTCAGACATTGAGACTAGTCGCTGGTAAGGCGGTTTTTCTTAGCTCAAACAGAACCATCAAAGGTATTGATAAAGTGAAAAACCAATTTTCGAAACGGTAATTAGAAACGTAAGCAACTTTTAATAAACACAGAGAGCCGCAAGATTTTATGAACCAACCAATTTTCAATAACAAATATCTAACACACCACAATGAATCTCTTTACAATGAAATTTGCATTAAAAATAATATAACCTTTGTAAATGATTTATGTAACGGAAATGACTTTATAAGTCTGGAGGAAATCATAAGAAAAAACTGGAGTGTATCCTGCTCGACATTTAGACTACAATCTTCTTACACTCGTTATTACACAGAATAAACCTCAACCATATAACCCTACTGAAATCAAATATTTATTAGAGGTAAAGAAATTGGAAAATTAAAGAGAAAAGGTATGTTACAACTTATAGCAGAATTTGAGCCATCGCATGCTACCACATTTTGGAACAACAAATTTAACTATCAAGTTGCGAAAGACATGTGGTCGATCCCATACAAATGTACTAAAGAAACTCGATTGCAGACATGGCAATGGAAAATAAGGAGCAATATTTACCCCACTAACATATTGTTAAACAAAATGGGTAGAGCGCCTAATAGAAACTGCACTCGATGCGGTCAGGAAGATTACATAGAGCACTTCTTTGCTGAATGCCCCGCAGTAAAACCACTATGGACAGAAGTAGCGAATCTGATAGCAATATGGCTTGGAAGAAGACTAACACTTACAACTTCTATGACTCTTTTGGGAATAGAACAAGGAAAAATATCCTCAAAAGAATCAAAAACTATAAATTTAGCAATTCTTATAAGAAAACTATACATTTCCAAATTTAAGTACGGAAAACAGACATTTTTGAAAGGCCTCTTCTACTCAGAAAGCCACCTTAGAAAATCAAACATTTTGAGCTAATAAAATACATCGGTCTTTATCAATGAAGCTTATATGTCGAACATATATGAACACCTTGGTAACAAAAGTTTATACATATATATATATATATATATATATATATATATATATATATATGTATTATCATTATTATCATTATTATAATTATTATTTTTATTTTATTTTATTTTATTTTATTTTATTTTTTTAAATTCTGCAGTACTTACATCCATATTTATGTCATAATTATATGATGTTAAAACATTTGTAATTGTGAAAGTGATTATTATTATATTTTTTTTTTCTTTTTTTTTTGTCTTTTTTATTACTTTTGTTCTTCTTTCTTGCTCAAGAATTATGGTAATAAAGAGAAGAGAAAAAAAAAAGGCGATGACGAAGAAAAAAAAAACATGAAACGGTTGCAAAGGCCACACAATAAAATTCAGTAGATACAAAATAATCTTCTTTATACATATAATTATATATAAAGCTAACAATTTTTAAAAAGGTATTCAGCAAAGATCTGTTTCAATTAAGTAAGATTTTGATTTAAAAAAGGAAACCAAAAAAAAAAAAGTTTTTAATAGAATAGCAAAGGTTCAAAAAAAAAAAAAAAAAAAGAAATGAATGGGTAAGCGCTTAGGGCCATGGTATAATGATATACCAAACACACTCTATAATATGTGTTTGGAATATCGACCTATTCCACGGTTCGAAGACACAGATAAAAGAAAAACAGCTCGGAAAGCACCCAAAAGGACTAAATATAAATGGATAATCGGAAAAATATCTTCTTAAATCATGTTTAAACATCTGGTAAGCATCAGTTGTTTTTTTTTTTAGGAATGATTTCTATTTTTTTGTAACATTATTAAAAAATAACAAATTCATCTGATTAAATGAATTACAAAAATAAAATCCAGATGGCCAATAAATGCAAAAAACCTATACCTAACTATTTCTCTGAGTCAAAAAAAAAAGAAACAAATGTAAAAAAATATGTATTTGAAAAATAGTATTACTTAATTGAAAAAACAGCATCACAAAAAAAACGCAAAAAGTATGTAAAACATTTTTTAGTTAATAATTATTTAAAAAAAAGTGTTTACCATGTCAATATGCTTCTTTTTATGGATATCAAATATCAAAAGTGTTCTGGATAATTAGAATATTTTAAAACTGAAATGTTTTAATAACTAATACTTTTTTTTCTTTTTCTTCTTTTTCTTCTTCTTCTTCTTCCTCTCCTTCTCCTTCTCCTTCTTCTTCTTCTTCTTCTTCTTCTTCTTCTTCTTCTTCTTCTTCTTCTTCTTCTTCTTCTTCTTCTTCTTCTTCTTCTTCTTCTTCTTCTTCTTCTTCTTCTTCTTCTTCTTCTTCTTCTTCTTCTTCTTCTTCTTCTTCTTCTTCTTCTTCTTCTTCTTCTTCTTCTTCTTCTTCTTCTTCTTCTTCTTCTTCTTCTTCTTCTTCTTCTTCTTCTTCTTCTTCTTCTTCTTCTTCTTCTTCTTCTTCTTCTTCTTCTTCTTCTTCTTCTTCTTCTTCTTCTTCTTCTTCTTCTTCTTCTTCTTCTTCTTCTTCTTCTTCTTCTTCTTCTTCTTCTTCTTCTTCTTCTTCTTCTTCTTCTTCTTCTTCTTCTTCTTCTTCTTCTTCTTCTTCTTCTTCTTCTTCTTCTTCTTCTTCTTCTTCTTCTTCTTCTTCTTCTTCTTCTTCTTCTTCTTCTTCTTCTTCTTCTTCTTCTTCTTCTTCTTCTTCTTCTTCTTCTTCTTCTTCTTCTTCTTCTTCCTCTTCTTCTTCTTCTTCTTCTTCTTCTTCTTCTTCTTCTTCTTCTTCTTCTTCTTCTTCTTCTTCTTCTTCTTCTTCTTCTTCTTCTTCTTCTTCTTCTTCTTCTTCTTCTTCTTCTTCTTCTTCTTTTTCTTCTTCTATTTCTCCTTCTCCTCCTTCTATTTCTCCTTCTCCTCCTTCTCTTTCTCCTTCTCCTTCTCCTTCTTCTTCTTCTTCTTCTTCTTCTTCTTCTTCTTCTTCTTCTTCTTCTTCTTCTTCTTCTTCTTCTTCTTCTTCTTCTTCTTCTTCTTCTTCTTCTTCTTCTTCTTCTTCTTCTTCTTCTTCTTCTTCTTCTTCTTCTTTTTCTTCTTCTTTTTTTTTTTCTTCTTTCTCTTCTTAACCGTCGTAGTCCTCATCATCGTCGTCAAAAGGAGATAACTTTGTTTTGATTAACTAAAATTAATACATCAGTTAAATAGCATTTCTAATCAAACGTATACCCTTATGAACATTTTTAATTATAATTTGGATTTTTGTAAAGTGACAGTTAAAATATATAATTATATGCAATGGACTTTATCATTATTTTTTTCATGAAATTCCTATACTTCATTGAATTCTGTAAAGATTTGACGTAAAATTAAAAAAAAAATGTAACTCCTTCTTTTTCCTTTTTTTATTAATTGTTTATACATTTCATTTGACTGATTCAAAATCCTTAATTGCTGAATCAGCAGGGAAAGAATCGTCAAAAGGTTCAGTTTCAGGCTCGTAAAATTCCTCAACTGAGCGAGAAGCAGCAGAGGGGTTTGAATGATTTCTAATTAAGACAGAGCGAGGTGGGACATTGGAATCTTTCTCATGTGATTCAAAGCGAACGTTGAAATTGGAATGTTCTTCATGTGACAACGAACCGGCAGTTTCATTTACCAAAGAGCTCTCATGAGGATATGAATCTCCAACCATCGTTTCGTTACGGTCAAAGGTGCTTTTAGCGCGTGGTTTTTGATGTGAGTGTCTGAAAAATATTTATTGAATAATCTTTTAATATAATTATACATATAAAACGATATTACTATCTTTGATGACGCAGAATTCTAACTTTAAATTAAGACATTTATTTGGAATAGACTAAGAAACAGCATCCGCCAAAAAACAGACTTCATTTAGATACCATAGTCCAAGATCTTCAAGATTGTAACCTAATTTATCATTTTTTGTTTGGTCATGATTATTTTGGATATTTGACTTGAAATGAGGACAGGGAAATCGACCATTAATTGACAAATGGAATGAATGTGGGAAAACTCAGCAGGGAAAAGCAGCTTAAAAATACTTGGTGGACTATATACGTGGTTCAAAGTAGAAAGAGTGAAAAAAAAACACTGTAAGCGAAAAGGGATAGCGATGCGTGGGCGTTCATGTTCACCTACGCTAAAGAGCTCGGCACCTCAATGATAGACGACACAGGCAAGGTTAGCAACAGGTTCATAAATCCCCTTTAACTATTTAGAATAGTATTATTATTATTTTTTTTTTTTTTGGACAAATTTGCCGGACATTGTTTTTTGTTTTTTTTTAACAATAACCAAAAGACAATTCATACAATTTAACACAATCATAATCTAAGTTATAAATGCACGATTTTAAATTCGGTATTTGAGCAATTTATGAACTCTTTCATTTCGATTTGTTAAATCGTAAGACGCAATTGAAAATGTGCAAAAATATTGATTTGAATTTATTGAAAATAAAATTATAAATATCAACTAATGTGGTTTTTTTTTTATTTACTGCGACTGCTGCGATTGTTATTATGATTTATTTACATTACATTTTTAATGCAAGGACCCAGTTTAACTTACTGAATGGCAAGAGACATAACAGAGCAGGTCAAAACTCCCAGCACAAATATTGAAGAAGCGATGATTGCCATCCATGAGTATAAAAAGTGTTTCTCGAGTTTTGAATGTAGGACTGGAATTTTAACATGGTAAGGACTCATTCAAGAGACAGTTCATATCATTAATATGTATAGTATCTTTTTCACTATTTCTATAAATCATTAAAGCATTTTTGTGGTGATTATTGAATCTATGTTATCTTTTAATAGGATTTCCAAACAATTTCTTCCATAGTGTATTTTCAAAGTCAATGACTTTGGGAATTAAAAAAAAATGATCTATTTCGATAAGAACGTTAAATTATGCAACTTGTTAACTGACTAAATCAGAACTTAGTGTGAACTTAGTTAAAAAAAATGACGTTCATGTCAAGTTATATATTAACCTTAGAAAATGAATTTTTAGAAAAAATATTGTCTTATCATTATTGATCATCGTTAATAAGTTCTACATTACTTACAATTTTCGCATCTTTCTCCTTGATATCCATCATCACATCCAAAAATACATGATCCATTCACATGGTTGCAGAGTTTTTTCGGCCCAGCACACGTTTTACTGCAAGTTTCCGAACAATCTGCTCCAAAAGTATTGTCTTCGCATGCTGCATGAAAAAACAGAACATACGTTTTGTTCTCGTTCGCTCTTTTTAATATATTTTGTGTTGAATGAGGTAAAAAAAATGATAAGTGGGAAAAAAAGTGATACCTCACCACTATATATTGTTTTTTACCCATGCTCTAACAACATAATTAATATATTACTCAGAACTGAAATTTAAGCACACTAACTCAGTTTCTCCTTCTCTTTCTCCTTCTCCTTCTCCTCCTCCTCCTTCTTCTTCTCCTTCTTCTTCTTCTTCTTCTTCTTCTTCTTCTTCTTCTTCTTCTTCTTCTTCTTCTTCTTCTTCTTCTTCTTCTTCTTCTTCTTCTTCTTCTTCTTCTTCTTCTTCTTCTTCTTCTTCTTCTTCTTCTTCTTCTTCTTCTTCTTCTTCTTCTTCTTCTTCTTCTTCTTCTTCTTCTTCTTCTTCTTCTTCTTCTTCTTCTTCTTCTTCTTCTTCTTCTTCTTCTTCTTCTTCTTCTTCTTCTTCTTCTTCTTCTTCTTCTTCTTCTTCTTCTTCTTCTTCTTCTTCTGCTTCTTCTGCTTCTTCTTCTTCTTCTTCTTCTTCTTCTTCTTCTTCTTCTTCTTCTTCTTCTTCTTCTTCTTCTTCTTCTTCTTCTTCTTCTTCTTCTTCTTCTTCTTCTTCTTCTTCTTCTTCTTCTTCTTCTTCTTCTTCTTCTTCTTCTTCTTCTTCTTCTTCTTCTTCTTCTTCTTCTTCTTCTTCTTCTTCTTCTTCTTCTTCTTCTTCTTCTTCTTCTTCTTCTTCTTCTTCTTCTTCTTCTTCTTCTTCTTCTTCTTCTTCTTCTTCTTCTTCTTCTTCTTCTTCTTCTTCTTCTTCTTCTTCTTCTTCTTCTTCTTCTTCTTCTTCTTCTTCTTCTTCTTCTTCTTCTTCTTCTTCTTCTTCTTCTTCTTCTTCTTCTTCTTCTTCTTCTTCTTCTTCTTCTTCTTCTTCTTCTTCTTCTTCTTCTTCTTCTTCTTCTTCTTCTTCTTCTTCTTCTTCTTCTTCTTCTTCTTCTTCTTCTTCTTCTTCTTCTTCTTCTTCTTCTTCTTCTTCTTCTTCTTCTTCTTCTTCTTCTTCTTCTTCTTCTTCTTCTTCTTCTTCTTCTTCTTCTTCTTCTTCTTCTTCTTCTTCTTCTTCTTCTTCTTCTTCTTCTTCTTCTTCTGCTTTCTGCTTCTTCTTCGTCTTCTTCTTCTTCTTATCAAACAGTTTAGTCACTTAAAGCTCCTCGATATCTGATTATTCGTGTTTACATTACAACAAAAACAATTCTTTAGTCCTTAACACACTCAGCCTAAACCCAAAATCTTTAACACCTCGGACCAAAACTAGTTAAACAAGTGATGCCCCATCAATCAAGGCTGAGAATTCTGATGTACTTTTTAGAAAGCAGAACCGATGCACTTTCTGCCTTGTTAGAGAATCGAAAGACAAAATCAGTCTGCACTACACATCTGCCAATAGCATGTTCCCCACCCAATCCGTTTTTTCTCTTTTTTATTTTAAAAATTAAAAGGTTTTGTTATTTTCTTCTGTTTCTCGACTATCTTGAACTGTTTGTGTAATGCTGATATCAAGCAACTAAAGCAGAACATTGGGTGTTACAGTTTATTGTATCAATAATCACAAGTCTTCTCCTGCTGTTTAAATGACAATTGGTACAGTATTAAACATCAATCAGCATAATACATTAATAGCATTATAAAATTTAATATCAATCGGTTTGAATTGTGTTTAAGTAATCAGCATGTTATACTTTATCAATTTTTTTTCCACACGGTTGTCAGGAATATTAAAACAAAAAATGTAACTGTGTAAAGTACTAAGTTGACAATAACGAGAAAAAAAGCAAACAAGCAAAGCAAAACAAACTAATAAACTAAAATATGAATTTGCACAATATACATATTTTCTTACGAGTAAATAAATGATGCAATGAAGAAAAAAAGAAACCTTTCAGAAAAAAAAACCCTAAAAAATAGCAAACTTCAACCCCTAACAGGCGGATAACAGTTCTAAGAGGACATAATAAAGACTCTCTAAGCTTACGATCCTGACATCTGTGTCCTTGATATCCATCAATGCAACCTAAAGTGCAGAACCCATTGACGTTGTTGCAGGTTTTGTTTGGTCCACCACACATTTCGCTGCATGGTTTTGAACAGTTTGCTCCAAACTTCTTGCTATCGCATGCTGCATGACAGAAAGAAATGTATTTGTTTAAAAGAAAATAATCATTCCCGTTTTAGAAAGATTCAACATTGAAAAAAGAAAAGTTAACAAAAGGGATCTTTTTATCAAGATATATAAACATAAAGAATCTGTACTGAAATTACTGATGTTACATCTTTGTCCTTCGTGTTCAAGATTGCAACCAAAATTACAAAATTCTTTCAAGTTGTTGCAAGCATTGCGTAATCCGCGACACGTTTTACTGCAGGTTTCTGAACAGATTTCTCCAAAAGTTTGCGTATTGCACACTGTATGGCAGAAGAAAAGCGTTTTTTTTTTCTTTTTTTTGTTTTTTCAGTCTTAGTAAAATGATAATTTAATATTTGTGAGTTAAATCTGCTCCAAATTGTGATTTTTTTCATAACGCATTAATCATCACACTTACCAAGAATATTCTTGTATGAATGATGTATTTCCTAATCTAAAAAATTCACCTAGATTAAGTATAAATAAAAGTCAAACTAATATCCATTAAGTCAAGCTTTTGTGAGCAGTGTTATAATTTTTTCGAAAAATATCTTTTTTTTTTCGTTTTTTTTTTTTTAAATCTTTATTTTTTTATACTCTTTCTTCTGTTTTTCGACTATCTTAAACTGTTTGTGTTATGCTGATATTAAGTAAAGAAAGCAGGACATTGGGTGTTACAGTTTATTGTATCAATAATCACCAGTTTTCTCCAGCTGTTATAATGACCATTGTTACAGTATTAAACATCAATCAGTATAATACATTAATAGCATTATAAAATTTAATATCAATCGGTTTGAAATGTGTTTAAGTAATCAGCATGTTATACTTTATCAATTTTTTTCCACACGGTTGTCAGGAATATTAAAACAAAAAATGTATCTGTGTAATGTACTAAGTTCACAATAATGAGAAAAAAAGCAAACAAGCAAAGCAAAACAAACCAATAAACTAAACTATGAATTTGCACAATTTACATATTTTCTTACGAGTAAATAATTGAAGCAATGAAGAAAAAAAGAAACATTTTAGAAAAAAAAAACGGAAAAATAGGAAAATTCAACCCATAACAGGCGGATTATAGTTCTAAGAGGACATGATAAAGACTCTCTAAGCTTACGATCCTGACATCTGTGTCCTTGATATCCATCAATGCAACCTAAAGTGCAGAACCCATTGACGTTGTTGCAGGTTTTGTTTGGTCCACCACACATTTCGCTGCATGTTTTTGAACAGTTTGCTCCAAACTTCTTGCTATCGCATGCTGCATGACAGAAAAGAATGTATTTGTTTAAAAGAAAACAATCATTACCGTTTTAGAAAGATTCAACATTGAAAAAAGAAAAGTTAATAAAAAGGATCTTTTTATCAAGATATACAAACATAAAGAATATTTACTTAAAATACTGATTTTACATCTTTGTCCTTGGTATCCAAGAGTGCAGCCAAAATTACAAATTTCATTGACGTTGTTGCAAGAATTGTGTTATCCATGTCACGTTCTACTGCAGGTTTCTGAACAGTTTTCTCCAAAAGTTTGCGGATCGCACCTTGTGTTGATAAAGAGCAGCGGTTTTTTTTTGTTTGTTTTTTTAGTTCTAGTAAAAAATAATTAAATCACTGTAGTATAACTTTGCTCTAAACGTTAGGTTTTTTGGTTTTTTTTTTTTATATCGCAGTAAGCATCACACGTACCAAGAACATTCTAGTATGAGTGATGAAATTACTTATATAAATAATTCAATTAGATTACGTATAAATAAAAGTCGATCTTGTGTCCAGTAAATCCACATTTTGTGAGCAGTGAGTTAACTTACAGTGATTACTCAGTCAAACTCTTGTCAGCTAGCCATTGTATTGGATATTAAGTTTACAATATGTATTTGCGGACTTGCTACTTTTTTTTTTCTACGGACGAGTCGAGTGATTACTTGTATTAATTTCCACACTTCTAAACACATAGAGCCAAAGCGATAAACCCGTAAATGTGCTACAGATATGTATGCAAGTCTGACGTCTACTTTCCTTACCTTGCTCGCATTTTACTCCTTGGTACCCATCATCACAACCGAAAATACAAAACCCATTGACGTCTTCGCAGTCGCTGTTTGGCCCACGACAGTTTGTGCTGCATTTTTTTGAACAGTTTGCTCCATAGGTCTGGTTGGCACACGCTGTGTTCAATAGAGCAATTAAATTTGGTTGCACAAAAGTAACATTTTTTTTTATTTTGTTTTATTTCTTATTGCTTTTTTTTTAATTGGAGCGGTGCTCATTAACTGCAGATTTTCTGTATGAAGACAAGCATGTTAATTTCTCTCTATTCGTATTTTTTTATTTGTTTTAGCCTTCTCTACACATAAATAGATTGTTAGAGAGATAGATTTGAACGATATATGTAATAGATATAAAGTTTATGTCCTGTATGAGACTTTTTTTTCTCAGACTTGTGTACGTTTCATTATCCGAGACACATATATACATATATTCAACAAAAACATATGGGTTACAAAAATAATAATCTTATAACAGATACAAAACTTATACACCCAACAATAGCATTTTTCTCCTATTACATTAAAATAATTATATGTGTATATAATAGAGTTATATATACTCCGCAAAAAGATTCAGGTTACAAAAACATATTCACCTAATACATAGAGAACTTATAAACAGCACAATAGGGAGAAAAATGCAATCCCCTTTTTCAACGTATTGCATTAAAAAAAAACAAAAAAACAAAGAGGTGTCATTTTTAATAGCACTACTCATAGGCAAAATCCACCGACACACGTCGTTTTTTATGCATAAACTATCTATTTAGAAAAAGAATGTAGTATAAGTAAAGATTTAGCTTATTTATCTCATTTTTTTCGGTCTTACTCTCATTTCTATGCCTTCTATTTAGTGAAAGACTGAATGTTATATTTTGACTCGGCTTTCACTTTGCTCATTCTTAGATACCGCCTTTTTTGCTTGTTTATATATATATATATATATATATATATATATATATATATATATATATCAACTTACATATATATCAACTTACACTGATACAAAGAATATATGTTGGAATTTTTTTTTTGTTAATCTATAAAAGGCTAATGCAATATAATGTGAAAATGCGAATGTTCTTTTTAAAGATATCAACATAGATTTACTCGAAAACCAAAAAAATATAGCGTATTTGTTCAATATATCAGGCGTACAAACTGCTTAATGAGGAAAGTTTATGTTTCTATTACTAAATATGTAATCGAAAGCAACGGTACAAATCTTAATCTAAATTATTTAAATAGCAGTATCCAAACTTAATACAAAAAATGTTTAATACTTCCTCAATCTAATATCTAGTCATATAAATATAATATATATATATATATATATATATATATATTTCAAGTTCTAAAGTACAACATTTTATATTTTTTTCCCAGAGAGCCTATATCCCAAATATATGCCGATATATTGAAAAGAGTTGAATAAAGGTTTTGAGGCTAGAACTGTCACTTCTTGGGGAAAACAAATTCTTCTCTAGCTCTACATTTAGGTTTTAACCATTATGATATTTTATTGCTAGCTTGTGGTTTTTAATTAGCTTGACAAGCAAGACGTTAGAAACTTTGTTGGCCCAAGCACCTATTCTTCGTGGAACATACAAACAGGTTCTCATGAAAAAAAGCATGATGAGCTTTGTACAAAACTTACATCCTGCGTCTCATAAAGTCAAGATAATTTAGGCTACCCACTACCAAAAACAAATTTGCACCCAAAATTCGGCCGAGCAAATGTGATACATATTTTTGTAAAGGTATAATTTTTCATAAGTTCTTAAACCTTGAGAGATAACTAGCCAAGTAGAAAGACTCGTGCTCTCTCTCTCTCTCTCTCTCTCTCTCTCTCTCTCTCTCTCTCTCTCTCTCTCTCTCTCTCTCTCCCTCTGTCTCTGTCTCTGTCTCTGTCTCTCTCTGTCTCTCTCTCTCTCCGTGTCTCTCTCTCTCTTACCTTCTTTCTCAGCCTCAGACTATATCTTTATCTCACTGATATATGTATATATATATATACTGCAGGTCTTTTAACATTTTACTAAAAATTTCTTTTAATGTACGCCGTATTACATTATTTTCGATTTTATCTAGAATTAAATCATGAAAGAGATTGAAGTTAAGGATAAAAAACAAGTATTTTTTTAAAAAAAAACAACAAAAAAACAAAACAAAAAAAAACAAACAAAGCAAACGTTTCTTTCGCTTAACTACAAAAAAAAAAAAGAAAAATGTTGAGTTATTAAATTCTATTTCTTGTGATGTACACCTGCCCTAAGATTTATTCTAAGTGTATGGCATAAGTAATATCTGAATCTGTGGACTATTAGCTAATATCGTCGGCATGTCATTGTTTTTTATATTCAATGTTTGAACTCAACCCCATTTTCAATTAAATGAAATTCGCAAGTTTAAAAGGGTTAAATAAAAAAAAATATAATAAGTCTATATTAATTTCTTTTAAGAGTCGCAAATAATCTTATGACATTTACTTGTATAATATTCACACATGTAATATGCCTTCTTAAAACAAGACTGATCAAGAAAATGTGCGTCTTGATTCCGCTTTCTTACGATAACCACACAGTTCTTTCCCTTGTTATAACGACCTGTTTTATTATTCTTCCAAGGGACACCTGTTATCTGAAACAATATATAAAAAACATCATTTCTTTCTTTGTTAAGATTAAGGTCGAGAAAAAATATTTAGAAAAGAGTAGTATATTCATGCGTGTTTCAGATTTGCTTAATTACATTTGCAGTACTATATAAAAGTTTGGTGGTTTTATAGGATACTAAAATATTAGACTCGGGAAATTAAACAAAATAAGAATAAAAATAGCGGTTTAAAAAAATTGTCATCAGCAATTTGTTTTTTCGAATACATTCCACTTAGCAAATAAAAACATGTAAACTATACAATCAATGTTTATGATAAAAGACACAATTTCTAACCTTTTCTCTTTTATCAAGCCAGTTAAAATCACCTTCATGACTTCGATCGTTCAGTCCAATCCAGAACTTAAAATTGTCATATGACCTTTTGTCTTCTATATATATATAGAAACAAAATACAACAAACAATATTTCATCAATAAGAACCGCTTGGAGTAATTAACAACTTCTTTTATTAGACACCTATTTTGTTAATGGTGACAAAGTGTTTAAAGTATACTTAAATCTGCAATTTAAATTTTGCTTTTCTGTTAACGGAAATAATTTTTTTCAAACCTGAAAAAATTGCATCCATATGCATTCAAGTTTTCACCTATAAAATTTTTCAGATTTGTAATTTGCTTGTCACAATGTGTATTTCGGATCCAAATCACAAGTTAGGCGAATCTGTGCCCCAGTAAAAATATAACATAATGTTTATGCAATATGATTCATTAGTTAAAGTGATTCTTATTATAAATGTTATGAAGTAAAAAATAAAAACCAACTCATCCAATAAATGGCAATCTAAAAAAATAACTTCACGCTATCATGCAAAGGATCCAAATAATGTCATTTGCTACATTATTAAAGACCCGATGAATAAACATATGATATAATTTAACCAGATATTACATTCCCTGACCCGTTCTACATTAAGAGGTTATTCTACTATATTTTCAAAGAAACAGACTTAGTAAATGTTGAAACCTGCGTCACTGGAAGTGAAAGTGACTCGCCTTATCTTCTAGTAAAAGAGAAAGTTCAAACCAATGGTAATCTAAAATATTCAACATCGCGTTATCATCATTTTGCAGGCAACCTAATCCCAATCTGGGAATATTTCACATTATATTAAAAGATTGCATATTAAGTTTCTACAAGCAAATTACCATAAATAAGTTTTTCCTTCTCCTTGCTGTGATTGATCAACAGATCAGCACGAACAATTTTGCAACTGTCCCTTGCTCTAGTCCATGTCTTACTTATTAAGACCGGCCGAATGCATGATCGAGATGCCATGCTTGTAATCCATCTATCTGGACACTTATCTTTATTGGATATAGTGGAGACATATTGTATTATCTATTCCATAAATGCTTAAAAATTAATATCGCACTATAAATGTTATGATTAAAAAAAGAAAACAAAAAAAACAGCAAACATGAAAAATAAATAGTCAAGGTTACCAAAATATGTTTTAAATGGAAAACGAAAGAAACAGAGATTACTTTGAAAACAGATATTGACGACAAAAAGTCTATTTTTTTTCTAAACAATTAAATCATAGGGAGTCATGACCTGGGAGTGGTTCGACCCCCTTAGAGTGTCAGAAGTTCTGGGCCGAAACAATTGCTACAGGGGGGTTTATTCTCTTAAGACTCCCTGTTATCTAGCTCCAAAATGAGTTTCTACCTATTGCACATGGCATGTCCATTGACTTCCGGGAATACGACGTTCAGGAGAGACCAGAGGACTCCCGGAAAGACAGGTGACACTAGGAAAGACTAGATTCAAGGCTTTGCGGGCTAGCCACCACTTAGCCTCTAAAATAGATCGCTGCAAGACATAGTAAAGGGATATGCTTCCAGGATCTACCAAACGGGGAAAAGAATGATGGATCAATCGGTGACAAATCAATCACGACTTAAAATGCCCAAAGGACTACGGAATCAGAATAACGGAGAAACTTGAAAATGGACTACCAATGTGTATGTGGCAGAAGATTTACCACCGCAAGTGGGATGAAGATCCACAGGACTAAAAGGGGCTGCTTGAATGCTTCGACGAATTAAACAGCAGCGCACTGCTCAGGCAGGTAAGGCGTCGGAAAACAAAAGCCAGGTTCAAAACCACAGTGCTGAGGAGTCTGACGGAGAACTTTTGAGCACAAACTTATCACTAACGGTGACATTATCTACCAGACATGTCTTAAAACCTTCGGGACTAAACACCATCAAGCCACAAAAGAATCCAAGAAAAGTAGAAGGCATCGTGACATAGAAACCCTGAGAAAACAGAAGAAAAAAATTAAGGAAACAAATGAAATCAGCGACTGAAGAAAAGAAAAATGGGCTGCAGGAACTTTGGCGAGGTGTAATTACGAGACACTCAGCACTGAGCAAAGCAGAATCCGCAAGGAAGAGGCGAATTCAAAAGAAAAAAGAACCAGGAACGCTTCTACAAAGACCCATTTTAGTTTGGAAGACAACTCTTCCAGCAACCAAGATCAGGTTCTCATTTAGTACAAAACGAACAGCTGCAGACCCACCTGAGGAAAACATATTCTGACCCAACTAGAAAATATCCTCTACGTGAACCTACAGGTCAGCTGCTCCTGGAGAATAATTAAATAGCAAACCACCAAGCTTGAAAGAAATCAATGCAGTAGTGCAAAAAGCAAGAGCGAAGTCATCTCCAGGCCCCAATGTCGTGCCATTTCTACTGTATAAAAGATGTCCAAACGTTCTAAAGCAGTTACAAAACATTCTCCAAAGAGTATGGAGCAACCTCAAGATCAGTGAGCAGTGCATGTCTGCTGATGGAGTTTACATAACAAAAACTCGTCTGAAATAAATCAGTTTCGATCAATCTCGCTGTTAAATGTAGATGGAAAGATATTCTTCTCAGTCATGGCATCCCGCTTAACAAAATGTGGCACTGAAAATGGATATAGAAATATCTCGGGCTAGAAAGGAGACATCCCCGGAGTTTCTGGATAATTAGAGCATGCAACGATGATCAGGGAAGCTATTCAAAGGGCAAAATCGGATAAACTTAACCTTCACGTCACTTCTTTGGACCTGGCAAATGCTTACGGGTCGGCACCACATCAAATGAGTCAGCTGGCCCTGAGGACGTGCCATGTTCCGGAGGATATACAAGTCATGCTAGATGACTATTTCAGCTGTTTTCAGATGAGATTCTCCACTAATACTCGTAGCTACACCACAGACTGGATCAAGATGGAAATTGGAATCGCCATGGGCTGTACCATATCCCCAATCCTGTTCGTCATGGCTATGGAAGTCATCTTGAAAGCAGTAGAAGGTAGCGCATGCCCGGCTAATCTAGGTAGTGGTTGCTACATGTCCCATTCATGGATGATAACACCATAATCTGCTCAAAGGAAGACGAAACACGCCGAATGCTAGAGCGCCTCGACGTCTTAATGGCATGGTGCAGGATAAAATTCAAACAAAAGAAGTTTCGTAGTCTCTCCGCAATGAAAAGTATGCTAGATGCAACGACGATATTCACAATAACCAATCAACAGATGCGAAAAGTCAGTCAAGGACCAGTTAGGAACCTTGAGAGATGATACGATTCATCCATGAAAGATACCAAAAGAGGACTAGAAACAGCAGAACTTGCTACCGAACGAGATCTGGCACATGGCGTCACTTTGGCTCAGCTTTCTCATCATATCAGTGCACGATCTCCTGCCCTCCAACGCAAATCTGATACAGTGGGGAAAGAAAGAGGACCGCACTTGTCCGCTATGCCAAGGCAGGCAGACCGCAGAGAATCTCTTGAGTTCTTGCAAAATCGCCCTCTCACAGGGGCGATAAACATGAAGGCATACTAGAGTCCTTCAGAAACTTGCCGCAATCATAAGCACGGTTAAATACAGAGACTACCCTCCCTAGTACCAGCGCGTTGATATTCACAACAGAGGGAGGCGCTAAGTAATGGTACAGAAGGCCGGTGAAGACAGTAAACCAGATAAAATATCTTCTAGACGGTTGTGATGACTCCATTACCAGAGAATATATGCTTTGTATGTAGGAAACTGGGTTTTTTTAAAGCGGGATGTTCAAATAAGCGGACTGCCTTATTTAAAGAACAAAGAAATATTGATTGCAATGATGTGCACCATCAGAGAGTTGCTTGCCCAAACTTAAAGCCTTCCTCTTTACACCTCGAAAACTAAAAGAAATCGACAGTGCGTTTTGGCTACCAGACCTTCGCCCGGTTTGTGACCTTCTGTCTTGGTATGTACTGAGGTCTTTAGGTTTACGTCTTGGGAATAAGAGGTGGGAGTAAGGATAATCCGCGTGCATATATTTCGAATAAGTGGAGTAAAATGCTAATTCTTCTTGCGTCACGTGATAAAATTATGTCAGATCAAGCTATCTGATCACGTGGTAACCATTTAGTTTGACTCGTCGTTTGCTAAAGATTGCACTACTCCTAGCCCCATAGGTTTTTTTTTGGAGATGTGGGAGGGGGGGTTTACAGTAAGCCCTAAAACTCTTGTGTCACGGGACAACAGCCTAAACTTATTTCTGATCAATCTATATGACCAGATGGTCACCATTTCGTTTGTCTTATCATTTTCAAGGGATAGATTTGCACCGGGCCCCATACGGGTTGGTGTGGGGGGGGGGTTGACAGTATTGAACAGTTAATACATCCCGCCTGATCTGACTCTGACACGGGCGGGTATGCGGTTTGGGTCCAGCATTAATACCATTATGTTTCACCTTTGCATCTTTCTTACTTGGAGAGGTGAGAGGGGGGAGGGAGGGGGTGTATGGTGTCTATCCTTGAGGTAATTTGTTAAGATGCCATGACATAATGATAATGAACTGAATAATGGTGGTTTGTCAAATAACTTGGAATAGTGTTGTAGGAAAATCTTTTTTTTTTCTATAAAGAGACAAAAGAAAAGAAAAGAAAAAGAAAGTTGAAGAACTATACATTGAGGTGGGAAGGCGTGAGGGCGGATGACGGAGGGCTGATCTTTTAAATTCTGGATTTCGAGCTTCGGAAGGAACTTTTGTATATTATGAAATTGATTAAATGATCGGAGGACTATAAGCCTGAAAGCTAACATAAAAAGGAATAAAGTAATCTCAGAGAAGAACGTAGAGGGTACAATGTCACAGGGCATTTGGTCCACAAACTAAATTAAAGTGATGCCAATTGGGGATTTGAGGAAACAGATCACGTGGTGACTGTATACGTGCCGGGTATTGAGTAACCTTAAAGCTGAAAATAAAAGGGAAAATAAAATAGTGGGAATAAAACAAACAGATCTGTGATATGTGTTGGGGGGTTAATATGATGGTATCCTGGAGAGGAAAAACGTTGACCTGGAGGAGAAGGAGGGAGGTAGGACATACTCGATTCTGGGTAGAGGATGACCCTCACCTGAACCTCTACGTTCTAGCTCTGGCAACCCAAGAGCAGGGATAGGTACGTTGCAGGAGACGGAAAGGTTGAATAAATACAAGTAGGTGACAATTTCTCTTTCTGTTTTCATCAGGTGCTAGCATCATTGGAGAGAGAGAGGAGTTTTGTGTAGCCGGCGTCTCTTGGTTAGATAAGACGGGGGCGTACAGAAATTTGAGGTGGGCGCTTCTTAACATATTCTTTGGAGAGATATACATGTTTTACATTAGATCATGTGTCACTGACATTAAAAAAGGATGTTAAATCTAGAGGCTTGCAACTGTAGCTTCTATTTTTAAACATTTCCGAATCGATTGATTCGTATTCCTTATATTTTTGTTACATTCTAATCTAGTTTTTACTCTGAGTTTAAGACTATCATTTAAGATCTGACTCGTCTAGTATTTAGTTTATTTACAAAGAAGAATAATTTTACTGCGGGCTCTACATCGATTAAAAAGAAATCAAAGATGCTTGATAACATTAACATAGTATTACTGAAACCTATTAAATACTGAGAATGTGAATGCTGCAAGACCTAGATTACTTACCTTTTAAAGTGCCGCATATAAACAAATTAAAGATAACAGAAAAACAAAAACAAAAGAAGCTCCAAGATCTAACCATAACGTATTCATAATCTAGGCAACCTATACCGTTTAAACTCTTTTATAAATTTCAAAAATTATTTTAATTTAATCTAACGACTTTTCTTCGACTCCATTTTTTTTAAAATTTATTAGCAGCTACAAATATGTTTAAATAAAATATATTTCACATGTTAGCCATTGCAATGACTTTTATCTCTAAAGGCACTGCTTTTGCTTCCGGATCCATTAGTTTTTTGGTGCGTTTAAGGATTTTCCGTTCAATAAGTGTTTTAAAAATTTCTTTTGTAGATCAAGAAGAAGAAGAAGAAGAAGAAGAAGAAGAAGAAGAAGAAGAAAAAGAAGAAGACGAAAAAAAGAAGAAGACGAAAAAGAAAAAGAAAAAGAAGAAGAAGAAGAAAAAGAAGAAGAAGAAGAAGAAGAAGAAGAAGAAGAAGAAGAAGAAGAAGAAGAAGAAGAAGATGAAGAAGAAGAAGAAGAAGAAGAAGAAGAAAAGAAGAAGAAAAGAAGAAGAACAAGAACAAGAACAAGAAGAAGAAGAAAAAGAAGAAGAAGAAGAAGAAGAAGAAGAAGAAGAAGAAGAAGAAGAAGAAGAAGAAGAAGAAGAAGAAGAAGAAGAAGAAGAAGAAGAAGAAGAAGAAGAAGAAGAAGAAGAAGAAGAAGAAGAAGAAGAAGAAGAAGAAGAAGAAGAAGAAGAAGAAGAAGAAGAAGAAGAAGAAGAAGAAGAAGAAGAAGAAGAAGAAGAAGAAGAAGAAGAAGAAGAAGAAGAAGAAGAAGAAGAAGAAGAAGAAGAAGAAGAAGAAGAAGAAGAAGAAGAAGAAGAAGAAGAAGAAGAAGAAGAAGAAGAAGAAGAAGAAGAAGAAGAAGAAGAAGAAGAAGAAGAAGAAGAAGAAGAAGAAGAAGAAGAAGAAGAAGAAGAAGAAGAAGAAGAAGAAGAAGAAGAAGAAGAAGAAGAAGAAGAAGAAGAAGAAGAAGAAGAAGAAGAAGAAGAAGAAGAAGAAGAAGAAGAAGAAGAAGAAGAAGAAGAAGAAGAAGAAGAAGAAGAAGAAGAAGAAGAAGAAGAAGAAGAAGAAGAAGAAGAAGAAGAAGAAGAAGAAGAAGAAGAAGAAGAAGAAGAAGAAGAAGAAGAAGAAGAAGAAGAAGAAGAAGAAGAAGAAGAAGAAGAAGAAGAAGAAGAAGAAGAAGAAGAAGAAGAAGAAGAAGAAGAAGAAGAAGAAGAGGTAGAAGAAAGTAGTTTTTAAAATAAAAACTGAGCTGTTAGAAGTGTCCGTTTGTCTAGACGTCGGTGATGATAATGACAGCACACTCAAAGAGGAAAATATATCGGAAGAAGATGAGGAAACCGTTCAGGGAACCTTCTATGTATGAACAGATTTCTTTCTAGCGAGTCGCGAGCTTTTATCATACCTACGACTTTACTAATTTCATTTGAGGTACTAAACTTTTTGCAAAACTTGCTACTGACTACATTGAAGCTTGATGTATACCAAACGTTTTTAACAGTAGGGTTTAACGAAAAACAAACTTGAGATACAATTTTAGCACTGTATTTTCATAACGTCAACGGAACATTCAAAAAAAAAACTAAGGCTGTCGGAGAAAAGTGACGTGAGTTTACTCTAGGTCTGTCAGTATCTTAGTTAAATGGATCCTTTTTTTGTTAATCGATTGAAGGATAAAAACTAAAATCATGTGATGAATCGCAAAGGCAAAGATAAATTTCCTGATAATATATACCAAAAAAAAAGGGTAAATTTTTACTGTACACCCACACTCACCAGAGTGCTGTTTCTTGTCTTTCCGGTCGACCTTGACCTTGACTGTGATCGTATTAAAAGTGAAATTTGTCGCGATTACGCAACTTTATAAAGGCGCAATTTTTACGGACTGTTAACAAAAAAAAAAAAAATAAAAAATGAGGGGGAGGGGAACCTCCCCTCCCAAAAAAGAATAAATACATAAACAATGTGGGGGGATGCCCTCCCCCCGACAAAACTGAAACGACTTTCACTTAATAATATGATCAAATCAAGGTGAATATGAACCGGAAAGACAAGAAACAGCACACATTAAAAAAAATAAATACTAATAATAAATACAGCTCTTATCTTTACTCCGTCTCTGCTACTTCGAACACCTCCGTATCAGTAAAAATGATAATGACTTAACGTCGTTATTATAAAATTCAGTAATAACTTAGAAATAATCAAAAGAACACTTATCACAAGCAGCCATGAAGAAAATCACGATCAAGATCAAAACACATCAGCGTTGAGCCAAATGATTAATGACATGAAATGAGACAAAAGACGCGATGAACAAAAGACGCACCTTTAATTGCGCATGCGCATGGGTAATTGTAAGACGTTGCGCATGCGCAAAGAGTAACTAAAAATGAAGTAATACGCATGCGCAAAAGACGAAAGTAGTTAACATGCAAAAAGGGCACCTACCTCGAGCAAATCAATACGCTTAAACAGGTTAAGGAAGAAGAAATAATCCAAAAAAAGTCATATATTTCGAAAACTAATTATTTGCGGCGAAAGAAACCTTCAAATTCATACTCAGCACATTGAAATCTAACAGAAAGCGTTATTTTAAATGCCAAGCGAGTTGAGTGTACAGGTAAAAAACTACCGAAAAAACCATAATTGTAAATCAATGCCAGAAGAAGAGGGACAGAGTCATATGTTTAACCTATCATGACATATAGATGTGAGACCTGTGTGGTTTGAATGATTGAATATATATATATATATATATATATATATATATATATATATATATATATATATATATATATATATGTATCATTCGCTGTCATTCACAAACCAGGTACATGCAGTAGAACAAATTTTACAGGGTAAGGAATAAACTGAATTCATCTAAATCTGAGTTATATCGGTAACGTTTTTGAGGTACATTAAGCTTTAAACAGCAATAGGACATAATTATAGTCGTTTCTGTCTAAAATATTGCATTAAGTAATTCTAAGGTGTTGGTAGCCCCTTTGTGAATTACAACCACAGTGCAGTTGTCCGTCTTACCGCATGTGGCCGTTTTTAGCTCGACACTTTTAGGCCGAAGTATGACGCGCGGTAGTGTGTAGCTGGTCTAGCCGCTCTATCTCACTGTAAAATGTGTGTATGTGCGCTTGTTTGTGTTGTCTCTCTCTCTCTTTCTCTCTCTCCCTCTCTCTCTGCCTCTCTCTCTCTCTCTCTCTCTCCCCCTTCTCTCTCTCCCTCTCTTTCCTTCTCTCTCTATCTCTCTCCTTCTCTCTCCCTCTCTCTCTATCTCTCTCCCTCTCTCTCTCTCCCTCTCTCTCTTTCTCTCTCTCTTTCCTAATCTTCATTGTTTTTTGTGACATTATGTCTAATTAATCGACGACCATTGAAAAGAGGTTTTTAATAATATTTAACTTTTTTTATTATTTTAATTTTTGTGTCTCTCAGGCGTGTAGTACTGCATAATCTTAAATGAATTAGGGCACCTAATTAAAAATGTCAAGCTTATTATAACTATTGCCAAAGAGTGATTGTGAACCTTTCCGTCACATTGCATTATTGTTCGCTCTCATTGATTCATTTCTTGTTTTATTTTCTTTAGTTAAGTTTTTTTTGTTTTTTTTTTTAATTGAAGGAGTGGTGAGAGATTAAACCAACATGTGTACTGCAGTCCCATAAAATAAGTCTAAGTGAGAATTTCAGAGGTGTGAAGATAATTACAGACTTGAAAAAGGTCTTTCAATGTCTTTCACCGTGGTGAAAGAATTATTTTTATATCAGGGTTAAGATTTAAGCTATAGCTCCCCAAAGAACCTTGATGAATGTTTACAATCTACATTATTCAGAGAAAAAAATTAGAAAAACTTATTTGAAGTTAGTTTCTGATAGACTTAGATAAGTATTAAGTGATAAGCAACCATTCTTTACTTATGAAGTTTAATTTATGTTGTTATATCAATGTTTTTGTGGTTGGGTCAGGTGACGTCAATTTTACACTATGAATTAGATTGTCATTTTTCTCTTATTAGTTAGTCCGTAACTACATTCATTTTGTCATACCACTACACATACTATTTCCGTCATTTTACTCAGAATTATCTTAAAATATTAGTTAGATTCAAATAGCTTTTTTGGTAATAATCCAACAAGCCATTCACCACAGGGTGTTATCAGTCCTTTGTTACGCGCCCCAGGCTTGTACTGGGGGTCATATTACAAACAATAATAGATAACTGCCAGACATGCGCACTCATTCTGTCAGTACCTTTCAAGTCACATGAACATGGGAGAGAAATTTATTTACTTGGTTTACATTAACAAATTGTCATAAACTGGATGATAATGGACTTGGATCATGGCTTTTAGAGACTGGAGGTGCTGATATTTCTTTTTCTTGATTTTTTGAGAGCTGGAATACAGTGGTTATGGTTCTTATATTTCATCCCAGCTGGATTGGTTTCTACCTATGGGAAGGGGCGTGTACGGTTCATTGTTGTGATTGAGCTTAAATGAAATCGTTTGTCCGGGGTGTAGCGAATACATCTCAGGTCAGTCACTGTAAGATCTCCAGCTGTTCTTCCGGGACGGATTGGACTCACGTTGCAGACGTGGGTAAAATCTTCAAAAAGATCATGGTGCAAATACTTGAATAGGTAAGGAAAGGATTTGGTGTTTGCCGACTCCATTTTGTCCTCATACTGAGCAGGCTATGGATCGAAGCGTTCTTCAAATGTCTTTCAACACAACCATGGACAGAGTCAACCTGCATTTAGTTAGGGCCCTCTCCTTAAACGTTTTGCTCTACTTCCATCTTGTGCATGACAGCAACGTGAAGCAGAGCCTTTCCTTAGGTGGAGTTTCTGTTCTGATAGGTGCACCCATCGCCGTACAGAATGTTGGCTAAGGTGGAGTTTCTGTTCTGATAGGTGCACCCATCGCCGTACAGAATGTTGGCTAAGGTGGAGTTTCTGTTCTGATAGGTGCACCCATCGCCGTACAGAATGTTGGCTAAGGTGGAGTTTCTGTTCTGATAGGTGCACCCATCGCCGTACCGAATGTACCTTGAAAATCCAGGATTCTCTGCAAGAATATCTGTCACATAAGACGCAATATCACAGTCAACGCACCTTGTCGCTCATGCCACACATAACCTAAAACGTCCTTTGTTGCGAGGTTTGTAAAACGTAACGTGATGGACACACGGTTTTGTTTCATAGGACAGAAAGGATGCCTTTATTCTCGGTGTCAAGAGATCAGCTTACAAGTCCATACAACAAACAAAAATTTTGTCTCTAGCACTGTTTAGCTAGGTGATCGCCGTTTCTTTGTCCACAGAACTGGCGCTCTGAGCAGCTTCTTTGCGATCCTGATGCATGAACAGACTTGCTCGTGAATATTACCATAGTCGCATCCGACACAAACTTCGCATTGGTCTTTGCGAGCATGAAACAGAGCTAATTTATATTCGTCAAAAATTGTTTTTACAACTTGGCGACTCAGGAGACACTGGTTGTTTTTGTTGCATTTTGTTATGGATAGTTCGTAGACGTCAGCAAACCTCTGCAATAAGGGCTCAAGGTGCAGTTTTGAAGACCTAGACTGGCAGTAGTGCGATGGCAAACGCGGTAAAAGGTTGAAAAACTCATCAACGCAGAACTCTATATCTATTTTTCCAGATGATAGTCCATGCTCTCGTACATTTCTAGCTGGCCGCTCGTTGAGAGTCCATTCTCTCACACATAATCTGCGTAAATCAGTAGTCGAAAGAAAAAAAGTTTCGGCAAACCATTTTGCGCTGCCTGCCAGCTGCTTTCAAGAAATAAGAGCAGGTATTTTGTCTCTGAAAGACATCCAATCGAGACTAGGACGAATGTGAAACGGTTCTCCGAGCCACATCTTTTTCGATTAATGATGTTACGTATGTTCTTTTCTGTCCCCAAATGAGGCTCCACACGTACTTGAAGATCTTCTCTCTTTCATCATCACCAAACTCCATGCACTAGTATCCGCTTTTTATACAAGAGCAGCATCTGATTCCGCTTCCAGTTAGATTTGCCTATCTTTTTCTTGCGACCACCACTTGCTTCATCTCCATTTGGATCCTCTGCAATTGCTTTCTCACTAACTACTCTTGTATTTTCACCTAAACCAATTTCACTTTCAAGGATCTCTTCTCCATAATATCCGTTCTGACTACTTTTCGCCACCATCTCCAGGTAGTACACAGTTACCGTCTTCTGGCAACATTTCTTCACTTCGTCTGCAACCCTCAGTTCCAACTCGATAGTTCACTCCACAAGTGCTCGGGGTTCCACTGGAAGAGACAGAAGGATTGAGATCACAGCATTTTTTCTCCTCTACAGCAGTAGCAGGTTCGTTGTCATGCGACTGTTCCTTGCTGACTTGGGAATCATTTTGAACTCTATCAGAAATGAATGAATCATCTCCCACAGCCAACGGCTCAGACGTTAGCTCAAGATTTATAGTGTCCAGATCGCAACCGTCAGCATCAGCTGGTATCATGGAAAACGAACAGTTCGTCATAAAGTCTGGTTACTTTTTTAAAATTATTGCTAACAATCTCCGAGATGCCTGAAAAAGCAGGATGAGTAGGAGTTGATGATAATGACCACAGCGCTTCGCGTACATTCTGAGCTGACGGAATTATTTGGAGCTTAGTTGGACTGTCGGTGCTGGCAATAATGAGCTCTGGTTTTTTGTTTTGTTTTGTTTTTAGATTGGGGGTTGAAACGCACGCACACACACATCATAACTACATACACACTCAGAACAAAATCACTTCAGCTATAAGGGGCGGACCGTGGCGTGCACAGCAGTATGGTGTGCGGTCGGTAGACCCAACACAACACTGAAATATACAAGCGGCGCCGGCTATGTACGTAGCCGGTATGTGCATGACACTTTCTTGCGCAATGCAATGAAGTCTCATAATTAACATATTTCTAAGTCATTTTCATGTCTAAGATTTCTAGGGAAGGTAAACTATGATCTCGTGCGTCAATTAAGCAAATAAAAAAATATTCGTAAAATTTGTATGCAGCCGGTTTGTGAATGACAACGACGATATATAAATATATATAAATATATATATATATATATAAATATATATACAGAGAGAGAGAGATAACCAGAAAGAGATGGAACAAATAGTGGCACACAATTATAAAGGAAAACTGAGGAATATACTGATATAGAAACGGTCAAAAAGATATAAAAATAGTGCAAAATTAACTACAACTCATATATAAAAAATATGAAAAGAAAACCTATACAAAATTCTCCTTTTTAGTAAGCCTGTGACGCAAATTGTATTTTATTTAAGAACTAACGTGATAAATGCACATAGGTCTTTCAAATGATGTAAAAAAAAATTTAAACAAATTTAAAACAACGTTTTCAATCATGATATTATACAAGGGTAAGAAACAGGCTGTAAAAATGGATTTGCATTATATAGACCAGTTATAGCCATTAGGGAGGAGGTGGGGAATAAAGGTATGAAAATATTTTTTGGGGGTTCATACTCATTTCAATGACCCCCAATTTTATCATACCTTTGGAATAATCCACACGTTGCAAAAAAAAAAAATTAGAGACACAACCATAGAGACTGAAACATGTCGACCGGCGCAAAAGAAAATAGAAAACGAGCGATGAAAAATACAGATAAAAAGCCGTTGTTTGGAAGGCATTCAACATAGTATAATTTGTAACCATATAACAGATGGGTAAAATGTAAGGTACCGCGAGAAAAACTGGTTTCCAAAAAGAACTGTGACGTAAAGCACGGCACTAATGACAAAAAAATTGTAACGATGAGTTATCGCTGGTAAATATTGATTCACAGACCATAAAAAAACCCGGCAAGTTTCGGGAGAAGGTGGAAACGCACAACAAAAGGAAGTTAATGTGGTCTTACGTTTAGAAGAAAGTATCTGTTGAAAGGGAAAATTTCCGACGACTCGTGTTTAATTGACAGTTGTTGAATGCACTTATATCTTTTAATTCAAGTAGGAAATTTATCAAACATTGTTTTTTCTCACTGTGTTTTGCTCTTTCTCTCTTAACTCCTTCGTTCTTAGTCGTTGACACACACACAATGTCTCTCTCTCTCTCTTTCTTTTTCTATCAGTCCCTTTCTCTCTCTATTTGATTTCAATCAATGAAGCACGACTTACCTCAAAGATGATATATACTATGATTGTGTTTCTTTAGTTTGTGCAAAAATGTCTCCTTCTCTCCCTCTCTCTCTCTCTCTCTCTCTCTCTCTCTCTCTCTCTCTCTCTCTCTGTCTCTCTCTCGCTCTTTATTTTTCTATCAGTCCCTTTCTCTCTCTATCTGATTTCAATCACTGAAGCACGACTTACCTCAAAGATGATATATACTATGATTATGTTTCTTTAGTTTGTGCAAAAATGTCTCCTTCTCTCTCTCTCTCTCTCTGTCTCTCTCTCGCTCTTTATTTTTCTATCAGTCCCTTTCTCTCTCTATCTGATTTCAATCACTGAAGCACGACTTACCTCAAAGATGATATATACTATGATTGTGTTTCTTTAGTTTGTGCAAAAATGTCTCCTTCTCTCTCTCTCTCTCTCTCTCTCTCTCTCTCTCTCTCTCTCTCTCTCCCTCTCTCTGTCTTTGTGTTTGTCTATCACTCTGTCTCTCTCCGTCTTTCTCTCGGACTAACAAAATGAAAAGTGGTGGCAGAAAGAAGGGCTCGTCTGAAGATTGGACAGTTTTTTTTAGGATCGATTAATAAAAGTCATACGCGAATGAAAAATGGTTTAATGGTTGAGAAATTAAAACATCACTATCTTTGGTGAATCGAATTTCTATCTACTCTACTCGCTGAACGTAATAGTAATAATGTTGCAAGATGCAGGCAAGGTCGGAGGAAAAAAAGATCTCTCAGGCGTGTTGACAAACTGAACAAACTCATTTTAAGTTAAGAAGTAATGGCGTAGAGTTACATATTTAAAGCCCATACAAGTTTTTAACTCATTTTCTTAAAAATTTAAAGATTCATCCCACTATGTATCATGAGAGAGAAATATTTTTTTTCTTTTATTAATAGTCGGTAAGAAGTGCAGTTTACATTGAAATTTTACGGGCTACAGCCTTTTTGAAATATATTGTGACGAACAAAAGTTGTGAGAATATGCGTCGCAAGTAAACCGCTTGAAGATTGTGAGTCACAATTTACTTACATGGATTTGAGAGATTAAACTTTGCCTGACAAGGCAACTTCGCCGAAACTGGCTTCAATCCCTAACGGTGTTAAAACCCGTAAAGCGGTCAAGGTCCACATACAATGACGGCCCGCGCCTGTCGTTATTATGCCTTGGGTCTGATGTGGCTCCTCCCATAAAACACCGGGATGCACACTTGTGTGCATTACTTTGGTGCTTGGATGCTGGCAGGGAAGTTTTGTCGTGGGTCGTGTGATAAGCACAACCTGCTCAGAGGTACAGGCGTCTTGGGCACTTCGTCGATGTGGTGTCGGTGTGCCGGCTATCCTGAGAGTGTCTATATGGCATAGGTTCAGAGCTGAAACCCTTCACCCCCTAAACTCTTTTGATATATCTTCCGTTATAGGGAGTTAAATATCTTCTTTTACAGGGGAGATATTTTTTGTTGCTCTATTTCTTTGAAAGGGGCAAATTTCTTGGGGGGGGGGGTTGTCTATTGAAAGGGGAACTATCCTTTAAATTTCCAACATTTTCCTTTGTTATTTGTTGTGTTCTACAGTAAAGGAATTTCAAATCATTTTTCATTATTTCACTAACGCGCTGTCCACTTGTGACTGGCACGTCATATCTGCTAATCAGTTCTAAAATCGTGATAGACTCTGCCTTTAAGAGACTGTAAATAAATAGAGA
Organism: Elysia crispata; assembly: GCA_033675545.1. Classification (NCBI taxonomy): domain Eukaryota; kingdom Metazoa; phylum Mollusca; class Gastropoda; family Plakobranchidae; genus Elysia; species Elysia crispata. Next base: position 66,493 of record JAWDGP010002779.1, on the reverse strand, counting down.
ACATAGAGAGAAATATTTAGTAATCAAGTGATATAGACAGAGATATGAAAGTAAACAATGTATCAAAAGTATACGAGAAGAGGCAAAAAAAAAGAGATAGCGATAGAGAGAGGGAGAAAGAAGGAGAGAGAGAGAGAGGGAGAGAGAGAGAGAGAGAGAGAGAGAGAGAGAGGGAGACAGAGAGACAGAGGGACACTGAGAGAGCGTGGAAAAAAATAAACCAAACAAAGAAAGTAATAGGGATACAGAGGTAAAGAGAAAGAGTGAGACATAAACGGACATAGACAGTGGCATAAAAAATGTATCATAATTCATAGAACAGACGAAGAAAAAGAGAGACAGAGAGAGAAAGTTTGGAAGGGCAATAAACTAATAAAAAAAAGGAATATGGTTACAGAGGGATTGAGAAAGAGTGAGATATCAACGGCCATAGACAGAGACATTAAAAAAATGTATCATAATTCATAGAACAGTCGAAGAGAGAGAGAGAGAGAGAGAGAGAGAGAGAGAGAGAGAGAGAGAGAGAGAGAGAGAGACAGACAGACAGACAGACAGACAGACAGACAGACAGACAGACATACAGACAGACAGACAAATAGATAGAAAGAGCGCAAAAATAGAGAGCGAGAGAGATACAGACATATTTACTGACAGATAGATAAACAGAGCGTAAAAAGAGAGAGCGAGAGAGCGAACAGACGGACGGAAAGACAGATAAATAGACAGAGCGCAAAGAGAGAGCGATAGAAGGAGAAACAGAGAGCGAATAAGCGACATAGAGAGAGAGAGATGAAGGAATACAGCGTAAGAGGGAGATTTACACAAAGAGAGAAAGTGTGGAAACGGAGAATCAGGAAGAGTAGAAAGAAAAAGCACACGAGTTAATTACTTAACAAGCGCATAATCTCTTTACATACGTTTAAATATCATATGTGGTCTTACGTTAAGAAGGAAAATAACTGGTGAAATGCAAAAGTAACGACAACTCATGTATAAAAAGTATTAAAAGCAAAAACATACAATAGGCGTCTTAATCGGTAAACATGTGGCGTAAATTGTATTGGATTTTATCATAAGTTGTTGAATGTACATAGATCTTTTTTTAGTTGACGTTTAAAAAAAAATATCAATCAAGTTTAATATAACGATCTCAATCATGATTTTATACAAAGATAATAAACCGTTCGATTAAAGCGATTCCAACTAAGTAAGGCAGTTGCAGGCACTGGCGTGGCGGTAAGGGAAAAGGTTGTATAAGTATGAATTAGTTTGTCTTATTTATTTATTTTTAAAGAACCTAAATGTTGCAAAGAGAAAAAAAAAGGCAATGTATAAATAAAAAGCTGATGTTCGAAAGGCATCTATCATAGTATAATGTGTAAAGATCAAAAGATTGGCTATATTGAAAGGTTTTCCAGGAAAAACTGGCTTCCAAAAAGAACGGTAACGTAAAGCAAGGAGACGGATGACAATATGGTTGTAACGATGAAGTATCGTTGCTAAATATTTATTTAAAGATCAGAAAGATGAAAACGACTATGTTCTGCAGAGGGTTTAAAGAAAATGAAAGAACAGTTTTCTCCATAGACAAATTATTTTCATTCATGTATGTTTAATAAAGATTTAGATATAGAAATAAATATAAAAAAGGGAATTTTCAAATAGAAATATTTCTAAAGAAATCATAATAATTGACAGAGAAAGAGAGAGAGAGAGAGAGAGAGAGAGAGAGAGAGACAGAGACAGAGACAGAGACAGAGCGGAAGGGGATTGGGTAGAGAGAGAAACAGAGAGAGACAAAAACAGATATAGTATGGAAGAGGAAGAGTCAGAAATAGAAGAAAGAAACAGCGACACACTGTTGAAGAGAAAAAAAGACTAATGAACTGCCATAGACGGATCTAGTAAAATTAAATATATATGTAAGACTCAGATACGTGTACGGTCTCTAATCCGTGTCCGATTGTCTAATTCGTGTCCAAGAGATAGGTGGGTTAATGATTCATGCCCGCGCTGACTTGCTCAGTGAAGAGAGAGAGAGAGAGAGAGAGAGAGAGAGAGAGAGAGAGAGAGAGAGAGATAGTCCGGCTAGCCTAATTCGTGTCTCAAGGCCTAAGATTAAAGATTTATGCCTAACAATAAAGTATGTCGTGTGCGCGTGTGTGTGTGTAAAGGGAGGGGGAACTCTCTCTCCCTCTCTCTCTCTCTCTCTCTCTCTCTCTCTCTCTCTCTCTCTCTCTTCTAGACTGGGTTAAGATAAACCTACAAAAATCTAGATCAATTAATAAAGTAAAGAAACAACAACAAAATAATCTTTGTAATATAATATCAGATCCTTTAATAACATATGGACACGATTTACTCCACAGTGTAGACGAACAAAATGATTTACAAATATATCTCGAGGCAAACATTAAAGAGGGACGAAACTTGGTTCATTAAAACTGAAACTCGCGCGTCTCAGCTCTGACTTTCTCTAACTTGAGATACAGGCAGCTTGTAAACCTTTGAGGAAGCGCTCTCCCTCACACTGACCAGAATGGTTGTTCCTCGACAGGGGTGACACTCTAAGGCTCTCCCTCACACTGACCAGAATGGTTGTTCCTCGACAGGGGTGACACTCTAAGTCTAAGGCTCTCCCTCACACTGACCAGAATGGTTGTTCCTCGACAGGGGTGAGACTTTAAGGCTGTCCCTCACACTGACCAGAAGGGTGGTTCCTCGACAGGGGTGACACTCTAAGGCTCTCCCTCACACTGACCAGAATGGTTGTTCCTCGACAGGGGTGAGACTCTAAGTCTAAGGCTCTCCCTCACACTGACCAGAATGGTTGTTCCTCGACAGGGGTGACACTCTAAGGCTCTCCCTCACACTGACCAGAATGGTTGTTCCTCGACAGGGGTGACACTCTAAGGCTCTCCCTCACACTGACCAGAATGGTTGTTCCTCGACAGGGGTGAGAGTTTAAGGCTCTCCCTCACACTGACCAGAATGGTTGTTCCTCGACAAGGTTGAGACTCTAAGGCTCTCCCTCACACTGACCAGAATGGTTGTTCCTCGACAGGGGTGACACTCTAAGGCAATCACCTGTCCCGTCATCCACCGGCCTTGGGTCAGATTAAAAAATGACAGTAAAGGCGCAAAGAAAAAAAAAAGAGAGAGAGAGAGAGAGAGAGAGAGAGAGAGAGAGAGAAAGAGAGATAGAGAGAGAGAGAGAAACAGATCGAGTTAGAGGGAAAGACAGCGAGAGGGGATGAGAAAGCGTGGAAGGGTAATAACTCGAGAAATGAAATAAATAAGAACCCAGATCACATGTATAGACAAAATATAAGTAAAACAGGAAGAAACAGTGAGAAGGAAGAGGTTAAAGAAGAAGTGACTTGCAGATAGAGACAAATCGAGAAATATACTGATATAGACTCAGACATAAAGATGAAAAAAAGTATGAAAAGTGAGAGAAAAGAGGCAAAGAGAAAAGATAGTGCGATAGAGAAGCGGAGCGAGGCGAAAGAAAAGAGAGAGAGAGGGAGAGAGAGAGAGAGATAGAGAGAGAGAGAGCAAATGAGAAGGAAAGAGAGGAACAGAGAGATAGAGATAGAGGGAAAGAGAGCGTGGAAGGGAAAAACAAGAAAAAGAGAAAGAAATATGTACACACAAGTATCAAGAAAGACTCAGTTATATACGGACATAGACAGATACATAAACAAAAATATGAAAAGTCATAGAGCAGAGGTAAAATATAAGAAGATAGAGAGAGAGAAAGAGAGAGAGGGAGAGAGAAGTAGGGGGGATGGAAAGGGGAAAAAAAGAATAACAGAAAAAAATAGGGATACGGTGGAAGACAATGAATCAAGAAGAGAAGAAAGAATTAGCGACACAGTTAGAGAAAAAGTAAAACTAATAAACTGCCATCAATACATCTATTAAAACAAAAAAAATCGAAATTGACATAATGGAGGCAAAGATAAGGGAGACACACACACACATAGGGAGAAAGGAAGAGAATGAGAGAGACAGACAGACAGATCGACAGAGATAACGAGAAAGAAAGAGACAAAAAGAATGAAAGTAGACCGTTTAAACCCATAATAATATAAAGGTTTTAAAAGTGTTGAGCTTAAGTCAACATTAAAACTGAAGCTTGTAATAAATCTGTACAATACAACTTAGAATAACCCATTTAAGTACATTTGTTTTTCATAATGAATGCCTCTTGTTGATATTAATGTAATTACTTTAAAAAAGATACATGCCGACACAAGCGGGGACAGTCCCAAAAGCTTGTCTGCGCTCCGTGTTTACCTCGCCTCCCTGCTATCTAGATCTAGGCCGAAGTTACCGTAGGCGCGAGGGCCCAGTGTTAAGTGAACGGGGTGACGTCACAGTTATCATCCTTTGTGCGAGGCCGGTAAAACTATCAGAGAGGAGGGAGGGAGGGGGACAGCTGGAGGAGCTGCAGACCAGTTATTACCTTATTAGGTAATAAACCAACTTGCTCTTATGTGGTTGGTTTAAGACAGGACAAACGACTTGCCTAACAACATCCATTCTTCGATAACGGCTGGAGCAATAATGGAAATATTTCAGTTCCAGTTTGAGAAAAAGTTTCACATTCTGCGTATGTGTATGTCATATTGTCTGTCCGACTGTCTGTTTCTCAGTCTCTGTCGCCGTCTCTAATGTAACAATTAATTTTGAGTGTTTCTCTGTTTCAATCAGATTTTTTTTTATCTCCACTCTCTCTATCTCTTTCTCTGTCTCTTTTTATTACTTCTTTTATTATAAAACCTTATTTATATTTCTCTTCCTTACCCTCATATTGTTCATCATCTCTCTCACTCTCTCTCTCTCTCTCTCTCTCTCTCTCTCTCTCTCTCTCTCTTGTTAGTCTGTCACTTCGTCTTTCAATCTAGTTTTCACCTTTACCTCTCTGTCTCTTTCTCTCTCTCTCTCTCTTGTTTGTCACTTCGTCTTTCTCTATGGTCTTCCACTTTACCCTCTCTCTCTCTCTCTCTCTCTCTCTCTCTCTCTCTCTCTCTCTCTCTCTCTCTCTCTCTCGTTGCTCTGTCACTTCGTCCTTCTCTCTGGTCTTCCACTTAACCTCTGTCTTTCTCTCTCTCTCTCTCTCTCTCTCTCTCTCTCTCTCTCTCTCTCTCTCTCTCTCTCTCTCTCTCTCTCTCTCTCTCTTGTTAGTCTGTCACTTCGTCTTTCAATCTAGTCTTCCACTTAACCTCTCTGTCTCTCTCTCTCTCTCTTGTTTGTCACTACGTCCTTCTCTCTGGTCTTCCACTTAACCTCTGTCTTTCTCTCTCTCTCTCTCTCTCTCTCTCTCTCTCTCTCTCTCTCTCTCTCGTTGCTCTGTCACTTCGCCTTTCTCTCTGGTCTTCCACTTAACCTCTGTCTTTCTCTCTCTCTCTCTCTCTCTCTCTCTCTCTCTCTCTTGTTTGTCACTTCGTCTTTCAATCTAGTCTTCCACTTAACCTCTCTCCCTCTCTCTCTCTCTCTCTTCTTTGTCACTTCGTCTTTCTGTATGGTCTTCCACTTAACCTCTCTCTCTCTCTCTCTTGTTTGTCACTTCGTCTTTCAATCTAGTCTTCCACTTTACCCTCTCTCTCTCTCTCTCTCTCTCTCTCTCTCTCTCTCTCTCTCTCTCTCTCTCTCTCTCGTTGTTCTGTCACTTCGTCCTTCTCTCTGGTCTTCCACTTAACCTCTGTCTCTCTCTCTCTCTCTCTCTCTCTCTCTCTCTCTCTCTCTCTCTCTCTCTCTCGTTGTTCTGTCACTTCGTCCTTCTCTCTGGTCTTCCACTTAACCTCTGGTCTTCCACTTAACCTCTGTCTTTCTCTCTCTCTCTCTCTCTCTCTCTCTCTCTCTCTCTCTCTCTCTCTCGTTGTTCTGTCACTTCGTCCTTCTCTCTGGTCTTCCACTTAACCTCTGTCTTTCTCTCTCTCTCTCTCTCTCTCTCTCTCTCTCTCTCTCTCTCTCTCTCTCTGTGTGTCTCTCTCCTCCATTAAATCAAACGATCTTTTCATACCTCACCTTTCATATCAAAGTGATGTAAAGCAATTATGACTAAAGTCGGGCTTCTGTAGTGTCGATGTCCATTCTGATCGCCTGTTGCTCTACTGCTGTCAAAGCTGGTATGGTTGTAACATTTAACAGCTTTCAGGAAGAAAAGTTTTACAAACTGTGTAGTTTCTTTGAACGGCCTAAGACGTCTCTCGTGTAAGTAAAACCAAAGATGTGTCTGGTGGAGTGGGCTCCCTAGATGTGTCTAGTAGAGTGGGCTTCCTAGATGTGTCTGGTAGAGTGGTCTTCCTAGATGTGTCTGGTAGAGTGGGCTTCCTACATTAATATTTCGTTTCACCTCATAGGCTCTGCGATTATAATACACTGTGAACGTGAGCGGTTACCTGTTGTTTTTAATACTGGATTTATTTTCTCAAGTTTTTATTTAGAAACGCGATTGTACAAAGCTACGGTGGAATGGGGAAAGTAGCGCTCTATGGTAGCTCGATAGATATGAAAAAGTAGTGTGGTGTCTATTTAAAAGGTTTTAATTTTCTAAGAAAATCCAGAGAAAGATGAAATAGAGGCCTAAGAGAAAAGGAGAGGCATAAAGGGAATGGAAGAAAAGAGAAATAAGACAAAACCTGCAAACCTTATTGTCAATCTCAGCCTGGCGTGACGCAGGTCCAGCCGGATGTTAACGCCCTCTTAGCCAAGTGGCTCACTTAGTTGTTGTTGCACGACGCTTATTCAAGTGGGTGCAGCACTAAATATTTTAAAGGTTCTGTTTAATGTCTGTGTGTCTGCCTTTCTCATCTTTTTCTCTTCTTCTCCTAACATGTCCCTTTGTCTGTGGTTCGCTCACTCACAATGATGGAATATGAAGATCAAATCTCTAGAGAAACATTTTTTTTTTTAAAAAGACACTTATGGCAATCAACAAATAAAACTAGATAATTTAAATTTGAAAATTTTGATTTTCATCACTGTAAGCTCTTATGAAAATAGTTTATTATGAACTACTGTAGTGTAAAGCCCAACTTGCGAAACTCTTCTCTTTTACGCTTTGGTTTGAACCCAGCCCAACTCAAAGTTCTAAACCTCTTTCCCCCCTTAATATGTTAAATGAGAGACGTGAAGGTAGAGTCGAGGACTGTCATCTACGGCAGATTATTTTATCACAAGTTGGAGGACCCGCTTGGTACATTATCAATCTAAACTGTCTTGGCATCACCATCTGGACGAAGACCTGACATTTAACATAACCAGGGAATGTCACATGCAAGCAGTGGGCGACACTTGGTTTTTCTTAGGTTTCAATAAACCGCACGGTATCAGAAAATGTGTTGTTTATCGTGTAGGTGACCTGACTTGAACTGGCAAGTGCTGGGCCAGGGCGTGTTGACACCAACTGAAGTAAACTGACACGTTTGAGATTATCGACTTTTATAAACAACAGGGTCTTGCGTCGGATTTCTGCAGCAAGAATGTTTGTAAACTGGCTTTGTCTCCTAAGATAAATTTCTGCAGCATGCTCTTAATCAGCTGCCTTGTTTCCTAAGTCAGGTGGTTTTTTTTAACATTTCAGTTAAGATAAGCTGCGTTCTCAGCGTTTATCTTTGTCAAGTTTTCTAGTAGAAAACAAAAATAAAAAGATATGGAGAGAGAGAAATACAGCGAGGGAGTGAGAGAGAGACAGGGAGAGAGAGGGAGAAAGAGAGAGAGGGAGAGAGAGAGAAAGAGAGAGAGGGAGAAAGAGAGGGAGGGAGAGAGAGAAAAAGAGAGAGAGGGAGAAAGAGGGGGAGAGAGAGAGAGAGAGAGAGAGAGAGAGAGAGAGAGAGAGAGAGAGAGATGACAAACAGCGAGACATGTTCTCAGTCAAACCCACGTCTGTTGCGCTGTGTAGTGCATGCATTTTGTGAACTGAGTGCGGGCTGCAGAAAACTGGTGCGAGCGAAGCTGGACTTAGTGAGGCGTCAAGTATAGAACGAGATCAGAGGCTGGGACTGGGTCAACTCGTCCAGACTCCACAGGCTCATCGCATGATCTCTACACCCCCCCCCCTCCCCGCCCCGCACCACCATACTAGCACTAGTAGCAGGGTGAGCTGGGGACGCTGAATTCTTCCCATTGCGCGTATGTGACAGCTGCGGCGAAAGTGGATCCACTTAGAACCCTCTGGTTACACCATGTCACTGTGACCACAGCTGATACTCATACCTATGTAGGTCAGTGGAGATTTACGTTCATGTATAAGTTCTGTTATATGTGGGAAAAAGGACAGGCCAGTACATAAAATCACACAAAAATTAAAGTAAGTTTTTTTTTACTGTATTTACTGTATTTAAGTAAGAGATAATTTATGCTTCTTATGTCTCTGCATTTTCTGTTTTAGAATATTCTCCTAACTTATGGTATTTTTGCTTTCTCTTAGTCTCTCTCTCCTTCTCTTCTCTAAAGTTATATCTCTTACAAACTGTATCTATCTCCTGCAGTGTCCTTAGGTCTCAGTCTGTATGCCTCCATCTTTTTTATCTCTCACACAAAATTTCTTCCTCTTTCTGTCTGCCTGTCTGTCTATATATCTATCTCTCTCTGTCAGTTTGCCTCTCGCTCTTTCTCTCGTTTTTTCATCTCTCTCTCTCTCTCTCTCTCTCTCTCTATCTATCTCTCCTCCATTTTCTTTTTTTTTTACTTTGTAAAACTATACAATTATTTTTTTCTATGTAACTCACCTAACTTTCTTACAGTGCTCCTGCCATATTTTCTATTCGTCTGTTTATCCATTTGTCCATGATTCTGCCTATAAATTTCTTTTTTTAATTTTCTGCATCATTTTTTTTCCATTTTCTTGTTTCATCTTCTTCTTTTACTGTTATCAATTCCATTATCTTTTTGTCTTATCACTTTCTTCTATAGAATTTTACCCTTTCTTTTTGTATCTCAGTCTTACACTCTATATGTGTCTTTTTACCCCAGCTTAGCTGTCCTCTCCTAACGCCATATCGCATTCTCTTATCTATCATGCTCACTCCATTCTTCTCAGCCGTTTCTTTCTTTCCTTCTTTTCGATTTTTTTTCTCTTGCTTTCCATCTCGCTTTCTTTCTCTGTTATTCTACTCCCCTTTCCGTCTTTCTCTCTTCTTTCCCGTATCTCTCTCTCTATGTCTGTCTTTCACTTTAAGTTTCTTATTTATCTAGTAACTTTTTACATCTATGGTTCCTTTGGTACTGTAAAGAGAAAGTTATCTTTATTTTTCTCCCCGTTTCAAATCTCTCTGTTTTCTTTCTTTCTCTTTTCAAACCTGTTCCTTTCTTATTCCATTTTTTTTCTTTCCCCTTTGTTTAGTTTCCTTTCAGTTCATTTCACTTTTTATAATCGATATTTCATATGATTCTTCTTTTTTTTTCTTCCTCTTTCCAGATTTGTTACTTCGTTCTCCCTATCTACCCCCACAGGTTATTGTTTTCCTCTTTCTGCACTAAAAATGTAGCGTATCCTTCTGTCTATTGTACATCTCTCTGTCTCACACTTTACTCTGGCTCGCCATTTTACCCCAAATTGATATTTTCACGTAACTGAGAGGAAATTTCATATTTCTTAGAAAGCAGGACTGTCATGTTTCGATGAGTCATTTGTTGTTCTGGGTCCACGTATAAAAAGCTTGGGGCGTTCCCTGCTGGATCACACGTCAGAGCGTTGTCTAACAAGACTGTTCTAGCCTAGATCTAGCTTTCTTTATCAGTTGTAGTATTATACTGTTAACTCTAATTTTGGTATTAACAATTAGATCTAGTCAAAAGATTTCTTAGTTTAATCACTTATACTGTTTGAACTCCTCAGTAACAACTCCAAAACTTTATAACCTGAACAAAACAGACATTTTCATTATTTCTATTCATTGGTAACTGTTTAGATGCAGTTTTAGATGCCCTTTTAGTTCCTACTCTCGTGCTACTAATTAATAAATTCTGAGAATTTTTTTTCATCTCTAAAGACGTTAATTCTAACCTAGATATCTAGATCTAGATAGAACTAAAACTAGACAAGCGCTTAGCCAGTCTTCTATTTCTTGTTTATTTTAAACATCAGTGAACGATTGTAACAAAGTTGGCCGCCAGGTAAGATACTTATAAATAAGACTAATTTGAAGATAAGAAAATTGATATTCAGTTACAAACTGTGTAGAACTCTACCTTTTCAATAAAATCTAAAATAGAACTAGATAGATCCAGATATATCCTGCTCTATGAGAGAAGAAAACTTAGTTCACGTGCACTAGATCTAGATCTAGATCTAGCATATTATTAGTATTATTACTCATTTCTGTCATATCAAATGTCTGTTTTTCCTGTATTTTTAGACTTTGTTTTATATTATCTTATCACTATTGTTATAAATGAGTTCAGGTTTGATCCAGATATATCCTAATTTGTTTCCTCCAACGGCTCGATCTGGAAAACTAAATGAATTATACGAGAGTAGCATACTTAGTAGCTAAATTTATTTTTGCTCCCAACTTGATGTTATAAAAAAAGCATTAAGAAGGGAAGCAACCATCTTTGAACCAGGTCCTTAAAGTTGAATTTAGTTTCCTCCCATAGAGCTATCTTTGCTAAACTACATTAATCTGCTTTAAAACAAAAAAAGTATTTGAAAAAGACTATTTTGTTTTGGATTGAACAAATTTTACTTCATTTCAATATCCATGGTTACTCGATATTCTCTATCTCTCTCTCTCCCTCTCCCCCCGCCCCGGTCAATCTCTGTATGTCTCTATTTTTTTTTCAAGTAACGCAGCGCTTTATCTAGATAATTTAATAAGTTTTTTTTTGTTTTCTCAGCCTGGCTCATTTTTGTTCTTGACAGATATATAGCACAATCTGATTTTCCTTGTCCACTTTCTCTATTTCTCTGGCTTGCCAGTTCATTTTTTTTCCTTTTAGTTTCATTCAATTTTTTTTAAACTGTTCTGATATTGGATCACTTTATGCTGTATTTTTCCATTGCGCTTCTAGAAAACATTAACTGGGCATTTTTTAAAATGTTTTCTCTTCTTTTTGTTTTATTCTTTATGTCAGTAGAAAAATGTTCAACAGAGAGTTAACCAAAATGAAAAAAAAAAGTTGCACGCTTTCTTGATGCTTTTACAAACGCGTCCATTCAGACCCGTATTAATTATGTGAAGTGAGTAGGCCTCCTCATTTTTTTAAACTCAGTTTCTGCATTTGAGGATAATAAAATGAAAGAAAAGTTTAGATTATCTTTAAAAGTTCTGGAAACTGTTTACCTTATGAAAAGAGTAAATTGAAAAGTCTGAATCCCGCACACAAAAGTAATACTAAGCGATGAATTTGTTTCTGTGTTGTATGAATCGCTACTGTTATTCCTACAATTATGCAGCGTTTGTACAAAGAATATTGTGCGATACCCACACCATCACAATAGCTACTGTTATTCCTACAATTATGCAGCGTTTGTACAAAGAATATTGTGCGATACCCACACCATCACAATAGCTACTGTTATTCCTACAATTATGCAGCGTTTGTACAAAGAATATTGTGCGATACCCACACCATCACAATAGCTACTGTTATTCCTACAAGTATGCAGCGTTTGTACAAAGAATATTGTGCGATACCCACACCATCACAATAGCTACTGTTATTCCTACAATTATGCAGCGTTTGTACAAAGAATATTGTGCGATACCCACACCATCACAATAGCTACTGTTATTCCTACAATTATGCAGCGTTTGTACAAAGAATATTGTGCGATACCCACACCATCACAATAGCTACTGTTATTCCTACAATTATGCAGCGTTTGTACAAAGAATATTGTGCGATACCCACACCATCACAATAGCTACTGTTATTCCTACAATTATGCAGCGTTTGTACAAAGAATATTGTGCGATACCCACACCATCACAATAGCTACTGTTATTCCTACAATTATGCAGCGTTTGTACAAAGAATATTGTGCGATACCCACACCATCACAATCGCTACTGTTATTCCTACAATTATGCAGCGTTTGTACAAAGAATATTGTGCGATACCCACACCATCACAATAACCTGCCTTATTTCACGCGACTTTGTTTCAATTTGTAATTCTGTATTATGTAGCAATGCCAATCAAAAAGTTCAAAGCTGTAATATTTACCTACTAATGATTGGAAGTTATAAAAAGAAGAAAAACATTTCAATTTTGAGAATCAGTCCAGAAAAAAAAAGCTATGAGCATTTAACTAATCCAAAAACGAGTATGGACCTTTTCAGTGATTTAATTTTTGTTGTTTTTTTTTTTTGTGAAGGAAGTTAAAACATCCTAATTTCTTTACTTAGCAATATATTTCCATGAACTTTGACATATATGTGTACTTTTTATATCGAATCCTAATTTGTCAGAGATAATTATGAAAGTCTTGTTTGAGGCTTAATTTTTGCATAAATTAGCATAAATTATCCTCTGATTCGAACTCCCGTTCCTTTATTTAGGACGTAAAGCCCCTCCCCCCCCTACCACCCCCCGCCCTAATAAAAATCCTATATTTACCGAGATGTTTCCATATCATTTTGCAGTCAGAAGTGTAATACATGTGTCATTTAGTTTCTTACTTCGTAAAAAAAAATATAGCATTCATATGCATTATCAATGTATGCATAAATTAGCATAAATTATCACTTCAACCTTTTTTGTAATTTTTGAAGTTACCACCTCCAAAATGTCCTTATCATAAGTATCAACCAAGGTGGTTAAATTGCATTTTTGTTTTGTTTCTAAATTGTTTAAAATCAGCATGGTAAGGTTATGCATAAATTATGTTGATGGCATAAATTATCATCTATTTTACACTTGCTATACAGAAAGAAGTGGCATTATTTGCGACCCAAACCCCAGCAGGTAACGTTAGTTTAGAGCCATCCTGGCACACATAAATGATGATGCAATTATTTGTGTAATCAGGGCATCCATATTTTTAAACAGGTGCTTCCATATAAACGATGTTTAAAACAAAAACAGATAGAAAAAAAAAGAAAAGAAAATTCACAGCGGCTTGGGTCCATTACAGAGAGATAATGCAATGTTCATTGAGTGTTTCTAATTCTTATCCTTCAACTTCCTACTTTCATAAGACTTGGTACGTGTACCTTATTAGAATTGTAACAATGGCGTGATTCCTCATGAAATCACCCCAGCCTCAGCGTGTTAGTTATTTTGAGTTCAATATTGTACCTGGTTACTGAATCAGGCATATAGACCACTCACTTTACATTTAACAGAATTTGTTAGATCAGAGCCCAACCACCCCGTGCGGTTAAGAGCAAAAGCAAGAGCTAGATCTATCTCACATGAATAGTTAGAAACCACCAATTAAATGTAAGCTAGCTATGTAGATAACAGACCTGGATCTAGCTCACATGAATAGTTAGACTTAGCTCACAGACCTAAGCTCACATGAATAGTTAGAAACCACCAATTAAATGCTATGTAGATAACCTGAATCTAGCTCACATGAATAGTTAGAAACCACTAATTAAATATAAGCTAGCTATGTAGATAACAGACCTAGATCTAGCTCACATGAATAGTTAGAAACCACCAATTAAATATAAGCTAGCTATGTAGATAACAGACCTAGATCTAGCTCACATGAATAGTTAGAAACCACCAATTAAATATAAGCTAGCTATGTAGATAACAGACCTGGATCTAGCTCACATGAATAGTTAGAAACCACCAATTAAATGTAAGCTAGCTATGTAGATAACAGACCTGGATCTAGCTCACATGAATAGTTAGAAACCACCAATTAAATATAAGCTAGCTATGTAGATAACAGACCTGGATCTAGCTCACATGAATAGTTAGAAACCACCAATTAAATGTAAGCTAGCTATGTAGATAACAGACCTGGATCTAGCTCACATGAATAGTTAGAAACCACCAATTAAATGTAAGCTAGCTATGTAGATAACAGGCCTGGATCTAGCTCACATGAATAGTTAGAAACCACCAATTAAATGTAAGCTAGCTATGTAGATAACAGACCTAGATCTAGCTCACATGAATAGTTAGAAACCACCAATTAAATATAAGCTAGCTATGTAGATAACAGACCTGGATCTAGCTCACATGAATAGTTAGAAACCACCAATTAAATGTAAGCTAGCTATGTAGATAACAGGCCTGGATCTAGCTCACATGAATAGTTAGAAACCACCAATTAAATATAAGCTAGCTATGTAGATAACAGACCTAGATCTAGCTCACATGAATAGTTAGAAACCACCAATTAAATATAAGCTAGCTATGTAGATAACAGACCTGGATCTAGCTCACATGAATAGTTAGAAACCACCAATTAAATGTAAGCTAGCTATGTAGATAACAGGCCTAGATCTAGCTCACATGAATAGTTAGAAACCACCAATTAAATGTAAGCTAGCTATGTAGATAACAGACCTAGATGCAAGACTAAATACAACTGCCTGAAAATTTTGAAACACACGGGTCCAGGGAAGGATTTTCATCAAAACTAATATAAAAAACCCTGTCTCCTGACACTTTTTTCTTCAATTCTATCAGTTTATATTAACAACAATTAACATTAAGATTTGGATCACCACCAATAACTTAACCTGACATACCTATTCCTGGTACATTTTCTTACAAAATCCGAGAGGTAATCTCCATTGCAGTCTTTTTCTTCCAACCATTGCCATCGAAACTTGTTCTTAATTCCATTCTCTATTGCTTTCAGGTCAGCTGTCCGTTCAATGACTGTTCAGTCATGATGAAATCAGTATTGTGTATAACCTACGCTCGTGCTAGATCTAGAGATTCTAAGATATTCTTAACATTGTATTTTCAAAAATCTAGGCTTATAGATGTAGATATCCTATTTTGATGCTTTTATTAGATCTGGATCTATAAAATTATTTATAGAGTAGAATTCTAATTTAGATAGATCTAGATCTAGATCTTGACTAAATCTAGTCTCTAGACGTTCTTATTGATAGGCCTAGATCTATTCATCATCGATCTTCATGAATCTGGAGTTAGATCTATATCCAGAATTTCATTTTAGCGCTGTAGAAACTAAATCTAGACCTGCATTGCCATATTATTAGAAATCATTGAGTTCATTGAGACTTTAAAGCCCTAAGCTTCGTTTCAAAACACCGCCATAGATAGCGAAAAAAATCATGGCCACAGCGGACTGCACAGGTAATGAGATCGTAAGGATTACCCAACCTCAGGTTTCCGAAAGTTAAAACAACACGCTAACTTTGGAAAACAAACCTGGCTCTGGTACTACATTTGATATCAACATTGACTTTAAAAATCTCAATTGACTTTTCTTAGACGTCTTTGTTCTAAACTCGACTCGGATTAGTTTACCTAGATCGTTTGAGAGAGAGAGAACGATCAACTTTTCAAGTTCTTTGCAACCCTTTCAATTTTTTTGTAAACAAGGTCTTGGGATCGCCGAGCAAGCAGTCGTCATTATCGTACTTCACGTTGTTACGGAAAGTTCAGGCAATCATTGCCGGAAAGTCGGCTTTGGTTGCCGGGATTCGTATTATAGCAAGTAAGGCGGAATTCCGACTCGGCGATAAGCTGGCAGCTGACTCGCACCAAACTTGACTCTTTTGAGTATTGAATAAGGAAAATTTTAAGATTGCCGGAAATCAGGCAATTGACGGAAAACATCCAGGTCTGAGATAAGATGTAATCTTCATGCAAAAAGCATGGTTAAGAAATTATTACTAGGTATAAAGGTCTACAGGCAACTGCAAATGTGCCGCTATTTATTTTTTCTTAAATTTAAAAGAAAACAAACTATTTGTTTTGAAAGCGGATATAACAGTTGCCATATTGTAGACTTGCTAGTGGATTATTTTAAACTGAATACTATAGGGGGTATAAGTTAAGTCAGAATACTACGCTAAGCGCTTGGAGTAAAAAATGTTTTAAAAAAAGGCATGTTTCTAAATTGCTCCCAAATTATTAGAAATAGAATGGATACTTTAGGTTTTAATAGCATTTTAATGTTTTAAAATCTGATCGCTATCTATTTTATTTACGTAGATCTACCCTGAACACCCCTTTGCAAGTCAGTATTAAAATATTGACAATCCAATGAGATGAACTCGCCTAACTCAGTTCACTCGACCAATTAGAGAAGCGCTCCTAACCATGAGACCTCGCAAATCAAATGTCACTACGCCAAAGGTTTAGCAGACCTGCTCGTCTTGAATGTCAAGTGTCATTATTGTGAATGGATGGGTGTCTTTCAAAGATGAATGGGTTAAACTTTACTTATACACCAACACAGCTTTCTTCTATAAAACTAATATTTTTTAATGTATGAATGTATATGAGAAAATACGCGGACAAAAACTAATGTAAGTAAGTAAAGAATGGCACAAGAAATATTAAAAAAATCATCGGTCCAAAGACGAAATACGTAGTCTTGGTAGTTTTAAAGAGCGGCAAACAAAAAGAAAAAACTTGATCATTCAGAAACAACATTTCCAGATGGCTGATCGATACCGTTTGACTGCAGAAGTGAAGAATATCTTTTCTGATTGTATACTAAGTTTCATCGCAATATGTAATGACGCTGTAGTTATAATGAGCAAACATTGGTTACTTGCGGTCCATTTTTTTGTCTAGTTCTACGGGCTGTGCCGCGTACTGGATTTTAGCAAGAGTTGTCAAGCCTGTGGGCAGTGGATTGGCATTGCAATACTATGTTTTATAAAATCTTGATTCTATAAGAAATACAATTTTATATACAAGTGGAAGTGATGTCCAGCTCCAGAGTAGAGGAGATTTGATTCTAGATCTGAACTGACATAGATCTAGGTTAGATTCTAGTTTTTGCAGTGCCAGTGGTTCTTCAAATTCACAGTCCAGGTTTAGATCTAGATATTTAGGCGCTCAATCTTAACTGAATCTCCAGATCGAGATCGATTCTTATCTGATTTAAAGTTTACCTTGAATGAGCTGGGTCTGGGTATACATCTTAATCAATGTGAGCGTGTTTGTTAGCGTAAAATTGTCTTTAATTTCTAGATTTCTAGATCTATCCTAATCTTGAATCTAAAATGCAGGTCTCCTCCATCTGAGTCGCACTTTCGTTTGTGATTCGTAGTCCATAAGATGGTTCCGGTAGACGTAGAATTAGGAAATGTGTTTAGACACCACAAATCAAATAATAAGATAAAAAAAAGAAAAAAAGAACTCAAAGCATCTATCGAAAGAAAGAGAGAGAAAGAGAGAGAGAGAGAGAGAAAGAGAGAGAGAGAGGGAGAGAGAGAGAGAAAGATACTAAGATAGAAAGAGAGAGAGAAAGAGAGAAAGATTGAGAGTGCAAGGAAAGGAAATAACGCGAAAAAAAAAAGAAAGAAAGACAAAGACAGAGAAAGAGAGAGAGAGAGAGAGAGAGAGAGAGAGAGAGAGAGAGAGAGAGAGAGAGAGAGAGAGAGAGAGAGACGCGTTTGGGCGTGATTTAGAAAGAAAGATTCTTCAGACACTTTAAAAACTAGGAATGAAAGATTTATACACAGCAATATCATGAAAATTGAAATTTTATTTGAGGTAAATAGAAGAAAAAAAAAAAGAATAAGTGAAAAAAAAAAAAAAACATTTCAAAGAAAAAATTTATCATCTACTTTTGTTAAATGCAACATAAAGAATAAAAGCAAATGCCTTTGTATCCTTTCCCACTCCCTTTTTGTTTTTCCTTTTCTTCTTGGATTTATCTCTCTCTCTGTCTCTCGTTCTCCCTCTTTCTCTATCTTTGCCCCACCCCCTCTCTTCTGTTTCTCTATCTTTCTCTCCATTTCTCTCTCTCTCGCCCTCTCTCTCTCTCTATATATATATATATATATATATATATATATATATATATATATATATATATATATATATATCTTTCTCTTTCTCTCTCTTTCTCTATCTTTACCCCACCTCCTCTCCTCTGTCCCCCTATCTTTCTCTCTATTTCTCTCTCTCTCGCCCCCTCTCTCTCTCTCTCTCTCTAGATAGATATATATATATAAATATTTTTTTTTTTTGTCTTTCTCTCTCTTTCTCTATCTCTGCCCTCCTCTCTCTGTCTCTCTATCATTCTCTCTCTTTCTCTATCTCTCCCCCTTTCTTTCTCTCTCTGTATCTCTCAGCCTCTCTCTCACTCTCTCTGTCTCTCTGTCTATCTCTCTGTGTAGGCCTATATCTTTCTCTCTCTTTATCTATCTCTGCTCCACCCTCTCTTTCTCTGTCTCTCTATCTTTCTCTCTATTTCTCTATCTCTCCGTCCTCTCTCTCTCTTTCTCTCTCTCTCTCTCTCTGTCTCTCTATCATATGGATAGCCATAAATCTATAAAAAAAGAAGCGTCATTTCGGAAACTCCCAGATTCTAAATCATCCCGAGGAATCCGTAGATCGCGTTTTTCCAGGTCTATTTTTAGGAACTTACTTCATCAGTCCCGTGACCAAGTTAGGTGTTTTGCTGTCAGTTTGACTTCAGAAGCTCCACTTGCTATACCGAGGTGAGGATTTCCTTGTGATGTTGTGTCTGTTCCGTGTAAAATTTAAGAAAATTAATGTAAATAATTGCAGAATAAGTATAGCTATCTCATGATCTTGTTGCACGAGTCAAGAAGAGGCATCTAATCCAGTAAAGGCTAGGTAGGTAAAATCTGTATCTGTAGTCATAAAACTGCGTTTAGCACTGGATCTAGACTATCATTTTTTTTTTTTAGAAATAAAAAGTCGGACCGTTTTACGACTATTATTTAATTCTATCTGTCCGCTTCTCTCTCTCTCTCTCTCTCTCTCTCTCTCTCTCTCTCTCTCTCTCTCTCTCTCTCTCTCTCACTCTCTCTCTCTCTCTCACTCTCTCTGTCTGTCTGTCTGTCTGTCTCTCTCTCTGTTTTTATCTTTCTTCAACTCCATCACTTCTCTACCAGTTTTTTCTTCACTCCATCTCTCTATTTCTCTATCTGTTGGTTTTATATCTTTTCCACTCCATAGCCCTCTAAAGTTTTCTCTTAACACGCCCCCTTCTGCTCTTTTTGCCTTTCTTCCTTTCCCGCATTCCTATTTCTTTCTTTCTCTCTCTCTCTCTCTCTCTCTCTCTCTCTCTCTCTCTCTCTCTATATATATATATATATATATATATATATATATATATATATCTTTTATTCTCGATCTCTATGATTATCTACTTTACCACTTTATTTATTGTACTGATTTGAGTTAAAAAAAAAATAATATATAAATATATATAATCTTTTGTATGTTTATCTATCTGTTTGTTTGTTTATCGTTTTAATTTTTATTTTATTTTATGTCTATCAATTGATATAATAGATTTATACTTATAAACCGATCTTCCCACCTATCTCTTGGTTTAGCAAACTATCTTAGATTCTGACTCTCTTTTTTTTCTATACTTTGATTAATATTTGCACAGACCTACGTCAGGAAAGCAATCGGGTATTCACGTCCGGACTTTCCAAATCTATTTTTAGGTCTGACTCTGGTTCCTAAACTCTGGAAGCTTAATGTGAAATCACTTTTACTAGCAGACGTTAGTTCTTGTGTACCTAGATCAACATTACTGCGACTGGTCGTTTGTCTTTTAAAGGTCTTAAATTGGTACAAAGTAAAAGAAAGTGAGTATATAAAATAACAATTGAAATGTCTCTCTTGTAGTCTTAAACTTTTTTAAAACCTTTATTCAACAGAAGGCATCTATAGCAGGTAAGCAGAAACGAATCCTATCTGGCTCGAGAGATAATGTAGATCTAGAAGTTCCTTAAGATTTAGAATTAGATCTAGGTCCGAGCAAAGCAACATGCTAGATTATTTGGCACCCAAAATCAGCATCTACTGCAGGTAAGCAGAGACGAATCCTATCTGGCTCAAGAGATAATAGAGATCTAGAAGTTCCTTAAGATTTAGATCTAGCTCCTGCCAAAGCAACATACTAGGGCCTAGATTATTTGACTCCTAAAATCAACATCTATTATACAGGTCTTAAGCCTTTGTGAATTTAACAAGTAAAATGTACAGGAATTGATTCTAGTCTACCAATTAGAGTGAATGTGTTCCCAAATATTATTATAGACTCTAGCCTGGTTCTGGTCTAATCTTTGTGGTGGTCTCTGTAATGTTGGGTGTTTAAGCATTGCTTGTAAATTAAAATTAAATAACGGGTATAGATGAACGGCTGGATATCCTTTCTTTGTTATCAGAGTAAGGGAATCTGCTCCATATCCGCATTTTGTTTACAAATCTTGGTTTTGCAAAAAAAAAAAAAAAAAAAAAAAAGAAAAAACAACAACAACAACAACATTCACAACGCCTCTCTCTCCTTCTCTCCCTTTCTCTCTCTCTCTCTCTCTGTCTCTCTGTCTCTGTCTCTCTCTCTCTCTGTCTCTCTCTCTCTCTCTCTCTCTGTCTCTCTCTCTCTGTCTCTCTCTCACTCTGTCTCTCTCTCTCTCCTTATTTTAGACACTAGCCTGGTTCTGGTCTAAACTTTGTGGTGGTCTCTGTAATGCTGAATGTTTAAGGATTAACATCAGAGGCCTTCAGGGAGGTTTCAGAGAGCAGCATTTCATTGAACATCAAAACACCACTAAAAAAAAACTGTTTTCTCTGAAGAGCTCTATTAAAGGTAAGATACACTCAAGAAAATCAAAGAGGTGGGAAGTATGGCACTTCTGTTATTACTTTATTATCTCCCCTGTGATCAAAAGTCCTATTGAGAAATTACAGTCTCGTTCTCAGATAGTTACTGAAGAAAATGCAATAACAGCCCAGTACTATCACCAGGACCAAAAAAAAAAAAAAAAAACTGAAAAAGGATATTTGTTAATTGCCAGTCTTTATACGAGTCCTTGTATCTTTATAAGGGTGCATCTTTCACTTTTATCTTATTCTCTCTATTACGCTACATTCTTTTTCCCTCTATTTCTCCTTTTTTTTATTACTACTACTATTGCTACAATTATTACTACTACTACTACTACTACTACTACTACTACTACTACTACTACTACTACTACTACTACTACTACTACTACTACTACTACTACTACTACTACTACTACTACTACTACTACTACTACTACTGCCACCACCACCACCACTACTGCTACTACTACTACTACTACTACTACTACTACTACTACTACTACTACTACTACTACTACTACTACTACTACTACTACTACTACTACTGCTGCTGCTGCTGCTGCTGCTTCTACTACTTCTGTCAGTGTTACCATTACTAAATCAGAGTTAGATGAAGAAAATAACTTCCAAACAAATTTTAAGACTTATCACGAACTTTAATTTTAAACGTACAGACATATCAAAACAATTCGTTTCATATCGTATGTGGCAAGAGAAAGGCCTCCCGAAATAGAAACTTATATTCATGACTGACCTAAGGATAACTGCTACCCGTAATAATCGGGAATATCCATTGGATTTATTTTAAGCTTATTACGTTAACTATTTCCCTTCCGCTTTACAGAAGCAGACGTTGGAGGCTTGAAGTTTCGAGCTGATATAATTTCAAAATTTTGATAAACATTTAATTATTTGGGGTTTACAGCCTCGAAAGTAATCACCAGAACTACATCTGATTATAACTCATGATTATACCTGGTGGACTGGTCATTCACAGCCGAGAAAGTTTTAGTTTTATAATATTACGTGGCTAGATTTAATCTAGATATTGAATACTAGATCTAGATCTAGATCTAGACTAGTTCAAATTTATAAAGATCATACTCAGCGAATATAATATCTTGATCTACTTCTAAACAAATATAAGATGTAAATTGACTCTATTATCTATATGAAATGCCATCAGATTAACTTACTTTAGTCGACATTAAATCTTGACTTTTGATTAGTAAGTAGATAGGGCGAGAGGAAGGCTAAATCTAATCTAGAATCAAAAGCAATAATCTTAGATTCAGTTTGTATTGTGTTTTGCAGCTGCCTGAATCTTCATTTGTATATATCTATCTGAATAAAATAAAGATCAAAATCTTGTTTTACTGGATCTACATCTACTAGGGCCTAACCGTTTTTTTATGGTTTGAGAAAGAATAACTTAGGAGGCCTTCTTGAAGTTGGGAATCCGGATCTAGATTTACAATGATGAGCTTAATGTAGACATTCCTCCATTTTACATGATGTGGGAAGTTTGAGGGAACCTAAAGATGTAATTTTATGAAAATAATGTGGCGACGGCTTGGATCTGTTACTTTTGTGTTCCACACCAAGTGTAGCTCAGGGTGCGCGTAAAATGAAGAGGATCTAAGAACAGCAGAGAGACGTAACTCCTTCATGGGCCTTAGGATGAGAATGGGCGACAGCTTGGATCTGTTACTTTTGTGTTCCACACCAAGCGTAGCTCAGGGTGCGCGTAAAATGAAGAGGATCTAAGACCAGGAGAGAGACGTAACTCCTTCTTGGGCCTTAGGATGAGAATGTTTATTCGTTCGGTTTGTGTTGCTTTGTTATAAATGTTTATTTATATATGCGTAAAACATAACACATTTACACATTTACTTCGAGTGGACAACATCACAACTAGGTTGTTCTTTGTCCCCAACTCTCATCATGTATGATTATGGGATATTTCGTTACTCTCTCCATCTTGTTCTTTGTCCCCAACTCTCACCATGTATGATTATGGGATATTTTGTTACCCTCTTTATCATGTTCTTTGTCCCCAACTCTCACCATGTATGATTATGGGATATTTCGTTACTCTCTCCATCTTGTTCTTTGTCCCCAACTCTCACCATGTATGATTATGGGATATTTTGTTACCCTCTTTATCTTGTTCTTTGTCCCCAACTCTCACCTTGTATGATTATGGGATATTTCGTTACTCTCTCCATCTTGTTCTTTTTCCCCAACTCTCACCATGTATGATTATGGGATATTTCGTTACCCTCTCTATCTTGTTCTTTGTCCCCAACTCTCACCATGTATGGTTATGGGATATTTCGTTACTCTCTCTATCTTGTTCTTTGTCCCCAACTCTCACCATGTATTATTATAGGATATTTCGTTACCCTCTCTATCTTTTTCTTTGTCTCCAACTTTCACCATGTATGATTATGGGATATTTCGTTATTCTTTCTATCTTGTTCTTTGTCCCCAACTCTCACTATGTATGATTATGGGATATTTCGTTACCCTCTCTATCTAGTTCTTAGTTTCATCTCTTTTTCGTTCCCGTACAATAATTATGTTCTTTCCTATTGGGACATGACGTAAACATTTCTTTAATTTTATTCACACTTGGTTTTGCCTTGAGAATATTACATTTATCAGCAGTGCAAGGTTGTACCTTTTTGTTGTGGTTGAATATGCTTGGGCTTTTTCAACAATTTCTTAGGAGATGCTGTAATGTATGTTGGCCTTTTTTATGTTCCAGATATGATCACCTTGCTTTTCTACTTCTATCCTTGTTCATGATGTATTTCCAACATTTTAAAATCTTACCATGTAGATTTTACTTCTAGTTCTACCCTAGTTCAGGATGTGTGACGAACAATGTTAAAAGTTTCCTGTTCCACTTCAACCCTTGTTCATGATGTATTACCAACAGTATTAGCATCTTACTATATGTAGATTTTACTTCTAGTCCTACCCTAGATCAGGATGTGTTATCCAATTAAAGAAGTATTTTTTCAGTACCATGATTTACAAGACCTTCTTAACTAAACGAAATTAATAACAGTGTCTGATTTAATTTCATCCCATGAAATGATTGACGCTTATAAAGAAATAACAAGAATTTAACTCACTACAACCGACTTCTAATCAGTTGTTAAGTCCATAAAATCTGAGAGATCTAAATCTGTTTTTAAGCTTCCAGAGTCCCGGCATCAATATTACGATAGAAGTAATTTTTGTTTTGA
>JAWDGP010002779.1:20000-35000 GCA_033675545.1 Elysia crispata | reverse complement strand
ATATAATGCTTTTATTCGATTTAGGAATTAAAAACTCTGACTCGAACATTCTAGTTTTTCTCTACCAAATTTTTTTACATCAGCTTTTAGTTTTGGGTTTTTTAACCTTAATCGTTCGTATTAATCCTTATCAAAATTATCTCTCTGTCTCACACTTTCTCTCTCTCTCTCTCTCTCTCTCTCTCTCTCTCTCTCTCTCGCTCTGTCTCTGATATGTGTCTCTGTCTTTATCTGTCTCCCTCTCTGTCTCTCTCTATCTATAACTCTCTCTCTTCTTCTCTCTCACTCTGTCTCACTCTCACTCTCCCTCACTCTCTCACTCTGTCTCCGATATGTGTCTCTGTCTTTATTTGTCTCCCTCTCTGTCTCTCTCTATTAATCCCTCTCTCTCACTCTCTCTCTCTTCCTCTCTCTCTCTCTCTCGCTCTATCTCTGAGATGTATCTCTGTCTTTATCTGTCTCCCTCTCTGTCTCTCTCTATCTATCCCTCTCTCTCTCTCACTCTTTCTCTTCCTCTCTCACTCTCTCTCTTCCTCTCTCACTACCTCTATCTTCCTCTCTCACTCTCTCTCTTCCTCTCTCACTCTCTCTCTTACTCTCTGTCACTCTCTCTATCTTCCTCTCTCACTCTCTCTCTTCCTCTCTCACTCTCTCTCTCTCCTCTCTCACTCCCTCTATCTTCCTCTCTCACTCTCTCTCTTCCTCTCTCAATCTCTCTCTTACTCTCTCTCACTCTCTCTCTCCTCTCTCACTCTCTCTATCTTCCTCTCTAACTCTGTCTCTTCCTCTCTCACTCTCTCTCTTCCTCTCTTTCTCTTTCTCTTACTCTCTCTCACTCTCTCTCTTCCTCTCTAACTCTCTCTCTTCCTCTCTCTCTCTCTCTGTTCCTCTCTCACTCTCTCTATCTTCCTCTCTCACTCTCTCTCTTCTCTCTCACTCTTTCTCTTCCTCTCTCACTCTCTCTCTTCCTCTCTCACTCTCTCTCTTCCTCTCTCACTCTCTCTACCTTCCTCTCTCACTCTCTCTACCTTCCTCTCTCACTCTCTCTCTCTTCCTCTCTCACTCTCTCTCTTCCTCTCTCACTCTCTCTTCCTCTCTCACTCTCTCTTCCTCTCTCACTCTCTCACTCTCTCTCTTCCTTTCTCCCTCTCACTCACTCTCTCTCTCCCTCTCTCTTTCTTGCTCTGTCTCTGATATGTATCTCTGTCTTTATCTGTCTCCTTTTCTGTCTGTCTCTATCTCTCATTAACTCTCTCTTACTCTCATTCTCTCTCACTCTCACTCTCTCTCTCGCTCTGTCTCTGATATGTGTCTCTATCGATCTTTCTCTGTATTTCTGTTGCTCTGTCTCTGCTTTGTCTCTGTCTCTATCTTCCTCTCTCTCTTTTTCTCCCTATCTATCATTTTCTTAGAAACACACACACACACACATTATTGATCAAATCTCAACAATACACTACAGTGAATATCCAGCTAACACTATACATGTATAGATGTTGTTTGGTGGAATCTATGTGTCTCTCAAGATACAGAAACAAACTGCAAACTACTCAAACACCACAAAACAAATTAACTAATTGGTTGCTGTGATTACAAAATAGAATGAGGCACACTCAAACCAAAAACCAAAACGGAAAACTCTTTCTATCTCCCTCTCCTTCTCTTTTTTCAACACACACACACTCTCTCTCTCTCTCTCTCTCTCTCTCTCTCTCTCTCTCTCTCCCTCACTCTTTCTTTTACTAATTGCGAATCTTCTGTCTCTCTTTTTCCCCTCTCTATTTCCGTTTCGCTCTCTTTCTCTCTCTCTCTCACTCTCTCTCACTCTCTCTCTCAATCTTTTTTTTATTAATAAAGATTCCTATGTCTCTCTTTTTCTCCCTCTCTATTTCCGTTTTGGTCTCTCTCTCTCTCACTCTTTCTTTTACTGATTACGATCGTTATGTCTCTCTTTTTCTCCCTCTCTATTTCCATTTCGCTCTCTCTCTCTCTCTCTCTCTCTCTCTCTCTCTCTCTGTCTCTATCTCTCTGTGTCTCTGTCTTTGTCTTTCTCTCTCTCCCTCTTACTCTTTCTTTTACTGATTGCGATATTTCTGTCCCTCTTTTTCTCCATTTCGGCGCAAATCGGTACAAACTCGCTCCGTCCTGTTGTGACGAGCTCTGTGTTTATACGAGCTTTCTTGTTGGATAAGATAACCTCGTCAAGTTTTTCCCGGTCAAGGTAATAATTATGAGGATTACATGGATTTAGACCACATGCTTTCTTGTTCGATAAGATAACCTCGTCAAGTTTTTCCCGGTAAAGGTAATAATTATGAGGTTTACATGGATTTAGATCACATGCTTTCTTGTTCGATAAGATAACCTCGTCAAGTTTTTCCCGGTTAAGATAATAATTATGAGGATTACATGGATTTAGATCACTTGCTTTCTTGTTCGGTAAGATAACCTTGTCAATTTTTTCCGGGTCAAGATAATAATTATGAGGATTGCATGGATTTAGATCGCTTGCCTTTTTGTTGGACAATAATACCTAGTCAAGTTTTTCCCGGTCAAGTAATAATTATGAGGATTACATGGATTTAGATCACTTGCTTTCTTGTTCGATAAGATAAGCTCGTCAATTTTTTCCCGGTCAAGATAATAATTATGAGGATTACATGGATTTAGATCACTTGCTTTCTTGTTCGATAAGATAACCTCGTCAATTTTTTCCCGGTCAAGATAATAATTATGAGGATTACATGGATTTAGATCACTTGCTTTCTTGTTTGGTAAGATAACCTCGTCAAGTTTTTCCCGGTCAAGATAATAATTATGAGGATACATGGATTTAGGTCACTTGCTTTTTTGTTCGGTAAGATAACCTCGTCAAGTTTTTCCCGGTCAAGATAATAATTATAAGGATTACATGGATTTAGATGACTTGCTTTCTTGTTCGGTAAGATAACCTCGTCAAGTTTTTCCCGGTCAAGATAATAATTATGAGGATTACATGGATTTAGATGACTTGCTTTCTTGTTCGGTAAGATAACCTTGTCAAGTTTTTCCCGGTCAAGATCACACATTTTAGATTGAAGAAAGCAGGACTAACCATCGACAATATAATGTCTGCGCCCAAACTACTCAGGATGAAGTGATAAAACAAAAGTTAGAAATGAACTAACTTGGGAACACACAGCCAAAGGAAAAAGAGTAAAGAAATCACATCTGTATGTGGGTGGCTGGGTGGGTGGTTGGGTGTAAAAAATCGCTGTATGTAATTTATGTGAAAGATAGCATGTTACTCTTTTCAAACTTGTAAAAAACATGATAACCAAATTTGATCACGATAGTGTAAAAAAAGAGATTCTAGAAGTATTCTCGCACCGAAAAAATTTAGATATGACTTATCGATACGTGTTGGAGTGGTTGTGGAGTGGATAACAATAGGTATTATATCATAGAATGGAATACATGCTATTGCTAAATTTTAGTGGGGGCGGGGGGGGGGGGGAATGTACGAGGTCCGTTTCATAAATAAGTTTCCCACCTCCATAAATCAACAACCAAAAGGCATAAGATGATGAAATTTGGCACAGATTGCCTTTAATATCTGACCTATTCAACGTAACATCCACCATTGTTGGCGCATTTCTCTATCCGTTGTAACCAGTTTTTAAATGCAGTGACGTAAGAACATTTGTCCAGGTTCTTTATTGCTACTTTCGTAGCCTGAATAATGTCCTCTTCTGTTTCAAATCGCTGGCCGCGAAGATGTTCTTTCATTTTAGGGTATAGGTGAAAATCACAGCGAGCAAGGTCAGGTGAATAGCGAGGATGCTCCAGCAGTTCCCACTTGTAGCCAGCCAAAACGTCTGTCACTGCCCGGGCCGTATGGACTGGCGCATTGTCGTGGTGAAACAAGATGCCTGACTCCAACAGCCCGGGTCGTTTCTTTCGAATGGCAGGTCGGAGTTTGTCTTGCAGCACCTTCTTGTAGTACTCTGCATTGATTGTGGTGCCTATAGGTACAGGCCAGCACAGAATCACACCATTCATGTCAAAAAAGATCATTTGCATGACCTTGAGAGCCCCTTGTTTGCGTCGAACTTTCTCTGGACGAGGCTCATCAAAGTCTCTCCATTCGGCTGACTGCCGCTTTGTTTCAGGATCCCAGGAATACACCCAAGTCTCATCACCGGTAATTATCCGACCCAAAAAGTCATTTTGCTCAGTTTGAAATCTCCGCAAAAAGTTTCTGGAAAAATTGACCCTTGACTCCTTCTGCTCATCTGTCAGCAAATGTGGAACCCATTTTGAAAACTTCTTCTTATTATTCAGTTTGTTGGTTAGAACTCTAAACACGGACGTTCTAGACATCGATGTTTCCGTAGAAATCTCCTCACAAGTTTTTCGTCTGTCATCACTCAATGAAACGAGAACTTTAGAAATGTTTGCATCCCCGCATGCTGTCACAGGTCGGCCAGGACGAGGTTCATCTTCCATGTCATCTCGTCCCTCTGAAACAGCTTTTACCCACTTTCTTACCGTCTGAATAGAAGGAGCATTTTCTCTTAAAACAGTCACTAGATCTTTGTGAATGCATGATGCATCTTTTTCCAAAATAACAGATGTCATATCTTGAAAAATTTTGGTGTGCCGGTGAGCTTTCTATTATGCCGGCCATTTTGCTCCAACGGACTTCAGAAAAGTAAATGCTATTTTGTATCTGTTCAACATAAAGCCACAAAATTTCATTGCGAATTCCCAAAAGGTTTGATCCTTCAGTGTGCCAAATTTCATGTACATATAGCTTAGACGGTTTTGATTTTATAGAGTAGGGAAACTTATTTATAAAACGGACCTCGTAAAACAATAATCGTTTCAATTTAATATTTGTTACATTTGATCTTGAAGTTACAAATCTATCTTGTTAGATGGGTTGCAGCTTCTAAGAAAATCCGTAAAGAGGGCGGAGTGCTTACCTAACTTTCAAGCTGTGCTGGATTTATTGGACAGATCCCGGAGAACGTGCGATCGGCATCAAATGTCGTGGGAATATTCCCAAAGATCATTTAAACCTCCGTAACAGAATAATGTCACCACGACTAGCCGTTCTGACGAGTGATTCCCTCGGTCTAACTGGGGTGTGTGAACGCAGAACTCCGAGATTTTAACTCTTGAAACATTGCACACAGCTAAAGTTAACGGATCAATTAAACCTCCGTAACAGAATAATGTCACCACGACTAGCCGTTCTGACGAGTGATTCCCTCGGTCTAACTGGGGTGTGTGAACGCAGAATTCCGAGATTTCAACTCTTGAAACATTGCACACAGCTAAAGTTAACGGATCAATTAAGACGCAAGGGTAACCGAAGTTTATAAGAATTGTAAATTAGTAAAAAGCAGTCATCATCTTTAACTAAACAACAGTACATAACGGCCCAATATGATCCGTTATATAGATAAATATAAATATATTTATACATTAATCTATGTTTAATTTTTTGTTACTTTTCTTGTGTTTTTTATTTCCTCTCTAATGAAGACAAAATAAAATGCGAAACGTTTTTTTTTTTAATGTTGATTGCAATTGTTTTTACAATCCTGATTTTTTTTTTTTTTTTGTGTGTGTTTTTTTTTTTTTCTTTTAACAATTCTAAGCGGGACCATAGCTTCATGTCAAAGTACTTCGAGCAACATTAGCTTCACATCAAAATCAGGGTTTTGTCAAGGTAGACCTACCCTTAGCAAAATTAATTTCATGATGATGAAGGTAGTCTTAGGAAACATTAGCTTTATGTCAAGGTACTTCTAGCAACATTAGCTTCACAGTGGTAGTAGTAGTAGTAGTAGTAGTAGTAGTAGTAGTAGTAGTAGTAGTATTGTTATTGTTATTATTATTATTATTATTATTATTATTATTATTATTATTATTATATTATATTATATTATTAATATATTAATAGTTCTCGTAAAGCCCTTACACATGGAGAAGATAGATAACTCTTCACCAAAACACAGACAGGTTTTTTAAAGAAATATTACAAGCGTAAAGCTATCAAATAAATTTTTTGACAAAGTCAATTCTTCTGAGTTTACTCATTCTCTACAGGCTGAGTGGGCCTCTGTTTCACTATCAAAATCTGACTGCCAATATTGGCTAGGAAGTTGGTTGTTATTGTCATTCTGACTGTAGGAATGAACTTACAGATAACCATCATAAACAGTTTCTCTAGAATCTCTGAAAGCTTTGGGAGATTTTCTGTTCTAACTCAAAGTTTAGATCTAGCGTAGGTCTCGAAATGGCCTAAACTCGCTGCCAAAAACTATCAATTCTGTGTCGATTTTTCACATTTAATTCTAGACTGAAATCGAAACCAAATGCCAAATATAAAGTTTGAAGTTCCCCTTAAACATGAAGGAGGTTTAAACAAGATTTGCAGGGAGACTTCTGGTGGTGATGTGCTACCTTTCTTTGTTCATTTTTGTATCAATATGAAGAACGAAAGTAGGCGCTCAAAGGGGAAAGGAAACGATCGACTCAGGGGGATTTTGCCAGGTACACACAATAGTGGTCCATACGGGCAGCAAGGAACGACATAGGTCGGGTTCAGTTAAAAGGGTCCCCAGATCTAATACCTTTAATCCCAACTCTGCCATTATGTCAAGCTTCTGTAAGGACCAACATAGGTCGGGTTATGTTAAAAGGGTCCCCAGATCTAATACCTTTAATCCCAACTCTGCCATTATGTCACAGCTTCTGTAAGGACCAACATAGGTCGGGTTAAGTTAAAAGGGTCCCCAGATCTAATACCTTTAATCCCAACTCTGCCATTATGTCACAGCTTCTGTAAGGACCGACATAGGCCGGGTTGAGTTAAAAGGGTCCCCAGATCTAATACCTTTAATCCCAACTCTGCCATTATGTCACAGCTTCTGTAAGGACCAACATAGGTCGGGTTTAGTTTAAAGGGTCCCCAGATCTAATACCTTTAATCCCAACTCTGCCATTATGTCAAGCTTCTGTAAGGACCAACATAGGTCGGGTTATGTTAAAAGGGTCCCCAGATCTAATACCTTTAATCCCAACTCTGCCATTATGTCACAGCTTCTGTAAGGACCAACATAGGTCGGGTTAAGTTAAAAGGGTCCCCAGATCTAATGCCTTTAATCCCAACTCTGCCATTATGTCACAGCTTCTGTAAGGACCGGCATAGGTCGGGTTAAGTTAAAAGGGTCCCCAGATCTAATACCTTTAATCCCAACTCTGCCATTATGTCACAGCTTCTGTAAGGACCAACATAGGTCGGGTTAAGTTAAAAGGGTCCCCATATCTAATGCCTTTAATCCCAACTCTGCCATTATGTCACAGCTTATGTGAGGACCGACATAGGTCGGGTTAAGTTAAAAGGGTCCCCAGATCTAATACTTTTTATCCCGCCTCTGCCATTTTGTCACAGCTTCTGTAAGGACCGGCATAGGCCGGGTTTAGTTTAAAGGGTCTCCAAATATAATACCTTTTATCCCGCCTCTGCCATTGTGTCACTGTTTCATTGACGTCCTTAATGCCAATATAATAGAAATAATGATGAAATAAATTACTAAAGCCAATAACAGTGAATGATAATTGGCTAAATAATACATTAGTAGCAATACCATGTAAAATTGACAAGATAAATAAGTTATGTTCTATTTAAGATTTTCTTGTTTTGGTTATGAAGAATTCTGATATTGAAAAAAATAGTAATCATGATTGATAGTCGTAAATAGGCAGTAGTGGTAGCAGCTAAAAACCTTTGGATCCCAGAAATCTATGAATTGACATAATTTTTCTTGCGTAACCTATGAAGTAACCCTAATCACAGTTTGCTGAACCTAGGTTACCAGACTTTAGTCATGATACGAAGTTCTCTAGTGGGCTCATCATTTCTGAAATGTGTAATTTCTTCCAGAATATTTTCCCCTCTGGTTTTTTTTGTTGTTCATTTTTCTTTTCATTTTGAATGTTTTATTCAAAGTTTCACATGGTTTGGACAAAATGATATTTTTTGATTGGCTGTTCCTGCAGTCAGAGATTATTTTATGTGATATAGAAACGGCTGCAACAGTTATACATAATCAGTAAGGCTGCAGGAAAGGTGACTATTTATTTAAACGTGTCAGAGAGTCAAAATGTCTGACATTTCAGAAATGCAGAGCTTGTTATTTCTGTTTGACTATACGTTCTTGGACTATTGGTCTTTGCTCTAAATCTAAACCGGTGAATCTGCTCCCTACATTTTGTCATGTCAAAAGTTGGTCTTTTGTAAACATTTTATTAGAGGAAGCTTGAATTGGACACTGGAGTTATCAATTCCAGTTCCTTACCAGCAGTTTGTATTGGGTTGTGTACAAGGTTGCAAGGGGTTGCGATGCAAGTATGGTTCTCCTTCCATCTCTCTTGTACTACCTTTCTTTGTACATGGTAGCGGGGAATTAAGGCATGTAAGTACCAATTTTTTTGCGCTTATTTAGACTCATATCATGGGTTCTCAGTTCCTTCACTCCTTCGAAACAACCCAAACTTGACACACAATCATAGAGACTAAAAGACACGTCCGCCGACCCATAAGAAAAAAAAAACGAGCAAAACAACAATAAAAAGCTGATGTTAGAAAGCCATCTAATTTAGTATAATGCGTAAAGATATATAGATTTGCTACATTGTAAGGTTTGCGGGAAAAACTGTATTCCAAATAGAACGGTAACGTAAAGCAAGGAGACTAATGACAATAAGGTTGTGACGATGAAGTATCGCTGGTAAATGTTGATTCAAAGACCAGAGAGATGAAAACAACTATCTTCGGCAGAGGTTTAAAGAAATGAAAGACCAGTCCAAGCCATGTACAGACTTTGTTTATCGATATGTGTTAAATAAAGATATAGATATATAAATAATATAAAAAAGAAGAAAATATATATTTTGAAAGATTTATAAAGAAATCAGAATAATTAAGAGAGAAAGAGAGACAGAGAGAGAAAGAGAAAGAAAGAGTGAAAAGGGGTGGGTTAGAGAGATAAAGAAAGGGAGATATAGTATGGAAGAGGAAGAATCAGAAATAGAAGAAATAAACCGCAACACACTGTTGGAGAGGAAGAAAGACTAATAAACTGCCATAAACGCATCAAGTAAAAGTTGAAAAAAATATATATAATTTTTCAAAAATGACGGAAAGGAGGAGAGAAAAGGTAAATAGAAATAGAGAGAGAGAGAAAGAGAGAGAGAAGGAGATATAAAGAGAGAGAGAGAGAGAGAGAGAGAGAGAGAGAGAGAGAGAGAGAGAGAGAGAGAGAGAGAATGAAAGTGGAATAACCAGAAAGAGATGGAACAAATAGCGACACACAGTTAGAAGAAGACTAATTAGAAGTGGAGACAAAGATGAAAAAATGTTAAAAAATGATAGAAGAGGCGCAAAGAAAGAGACAGAAAGAGAGAGAGAGATAAAAATAGAGCGAACGAGAGAGAAAGAGAGAGATAAAAATAGAGCGAACAGGAAAGAGAGAGAGAAAGAGAGAGACAGATGTAGAGCAAACGG
This sequence comes from Elysia crispata, assembly GCA_033675545.1. Taxonomy (NCBI): domain Eukaryota; kingdom Metazoa; phylum Mollusca; class Gastropoda; family Plakobranchidae; genus Elysia; species Elysia crispata. Next base: position 25,438 of record JAWDGP010002779.1, on the reverse strand, counting down.
GAGAGAGAGAGAGAGAGAGAGAGAGAGAGAGAGAGAGAGAGAGAGAGAGAGAGAGAGAGAGAGAGAGAGAGAGAGAGAGAAATAAATATTAAAAGGGCCTGGAAGGGAAATAACTTGAAAAACGAAAGAAATAGGGACACACAAATAGCGAAAGAATGAGTTATGAATAGGCATTGACAGAAAATGTGAGAGAGAAGAGAGAGACAGAGAGAGAGAGAGAGAGAGAGAGAGAGAGAGAGAGAGAGAGAGAGACAGAGAGAGAGAGACAGAGAGAGACAGAGAGAGAGAGGTGGGGGGGAGGAGAGGGGGGAAATGAATAACAGAGTCAAAGAGGAAGACAAAAGAAGAGATGGTGAGGTAGAGAATGGATCAAGGAAGATAAGAAAGAAGTAGCGACACAGTTAATGAAAAAGAAAAAGTAACAAACTGCAGTTGATACATGTGGTACATTTTTTTTTTAATTATTTCAAAAATGACATGAGGGAGGCAAAGAGAGAGACACTCATACAAATAGAGAGAGAGAGAAAGAGAGAGAGAGAGAGAGAGAGAGAGAGAGAGAGAGAGAGAGAGAGGAAGAGAGACAGAGAGAGAGAAAGAGAGAGCGAGTCACACACAAATAGAGAGAGAGAGAAAGAGAGAGCGAGTTACACACAAATAGAGAGAGAGAGAAAGAGAGAGCGAGTCACACACAAATAGAGAGAGAGAGAAAGAGAGAGCGAGTCACACACAAATAGAGAGAGAGAGAGAAAGAAAGAAGATAGACCAGAAAGAGATAGAAGAATTAGGGACACACAATAATAGAGGAAGACTGAAGAATATACTGATTTAAACACGGACAGAAACATTTTTACAAAAACAGAGAGGTGGCGAAAAGAAGATAAGAAGAGACAGAGAGCAATAGAGAAAAAGAAAGAGCGAAAGAGACAGAGAGAGAGAGAGAGAGAGAGAGAGAGAGAGAGAGAGAGAGAGAGAGAGAGAGAGAGAGAGAGAGAGGGAGTCACACACAAATAGAGAGAGAGAGAGAAAGAGAGAAGATATTTCAGAAAGGGATAGAAGAATTAGCGATACACAATAATAGAGGAAGACTGAAGAATACACTGATTTAAACACGGACAGAAACATATTTACAAAAATAGAGAAGTGGCGCAAAGAAGATAAGAAGAGACAGAGAGCAATAGAGAAAGAGATAGAGCGGAAGAGACAAACAAAGAGAGTGAAAGAGAGAAAGAGAGAAATAGTGAGAGAGAGGAAAAGATTGAGAGAACGTGAAGAAAAATCACCCGCAAATGAAAGAGTCGTAGAAAAAAAGAATAAGAGTGAACGGGCAAAAGAGACAGAGAGAAAGAGAGAGAGAGCGAGAGAGAAAATAGAGAGAGACGGAGAAAAAGAGAGAGAGAGGACGTGTAAGAGAAATAACCCTGAAAAAGAAACGGTCGTAAACAACAGAAAAAGGCAAAAAAGCGAACGAGCAAGAGAGATAAAGAGAAAGAGAGATAGGGGGAGAGACAGAGAGAGAGAGAGAGAGAGAGAGAGAGAGAGAGAGAGAGAGCGTGGAAGAAAAATAACCCGGAAAAAGAAAGAGTCGCAAACAACAGAAAAAAGCCGAACGAGCAAGAGAGATAAAGAGAAAGAGAGATAGGGTGGAGAGACAGAGAGAGAGAGAGAGTGAGAGAGAGAGAGAGAGAGAGAGAGAGAGAGAGAGAGAGAGAGAGAGAGAGAGAGAGAGAGTGAGAGAGAGCGTGGAAGAAAAATAACCCGGAAAAAGAAAGAGTCGCAAAAACCGAAAAAAAGCCGAACGAGCAAGAGAGATAGAGAGATAGACAGAGGGAGAAAGAGAGAAAGATAGGGAGAGAGATATCGAGAGAGTTTGGAAGGGCAATAAACCATAAAAAGGAAGGAATAGGGATAAAGAGGGATTGAGAAAGATTGAGATAACAACGGACATAGATAGAGGTATAAACAAAATGTATCATAATTCATAGAACAGACGGAGAGAGAGAGAGAGAGAGAGAGAGAGAGAGAGAGAGAGAGAGAGAGAGTGAGAGAGAGAAAGAGAGAGAGTGAGAGAAAGACAGATAGAAAGACAGACGGATAGAAAGACAGATAGATAGACAGAGCGCAAAAAATAGAGAGCTAGAGAGAAAGATATATATATATATATATATATATATATATATATATAAACATACATACAGACAGACAGACATATAAACAAAGCGTAAAAAGAGAAAGCGAAAGAGAGAACAGACGGACGGAAATCAGACAGATAGTCAGAACGCAAAGAGAGAGCTAGAGAAGGAGAAACAGAGAGCGAATAAGCGACATAGAGAGAGAGAGAGAGAGATGAAGGAATACAGCGTAAGAGGGAGAGATACACAAAGAGAGAAAATGTGAAAACGGAAAATCAGTAAGAGTAAAAAGATAAAGCACACGAGTAAATCACCTAACAAGCGCATAATCTCTTTAAAAACATGTAGAAATCTAATGTGGCCTTACGTTAAGAAGGAAAATAACTGGTGAAATGCAAAAATAACGACAACTCATGTATAAAAAGTATTAAAAGCTAAAACATGCAAAAGGCGTCATAATTGTAAGCATGTGGCGTAAATTGTATTGAATTTTATTATAAGTTGTTGAATGCACATAGATTTTTAAAATTGACGTTTAAAAAAATATCAATCAAATTTAATATTACGATCTCAATCATAATTTTATACAAAGATAATAAACTGTTCGATTAAAGCGATTCAAAGTAAGTAAGCCAGTTGTAGGCACCTACGGTGATGGCTGTATAAGTAAAAATTGGTTTGGCTTATTTATTTATTTTTAAAGAACCTAAATATTGCAGAAATCTCTATAGTAAGCAACTAACAAATAGAATAAAGGAGATCACATATATATATATATTTATATATATATATTGCTATACAACATGACGCCGATTGCAAACGGAACGAAATGTTCGTTTTGTAAGCAAGAAAAAACAGAGGTCCACCTGTACGGGTTGTGCAAAGCATGGAAAGGAGCGAAGATAGAATTACACAGGAAGATAAGAACGATGACAACCCTGGCAGAGTGGAGCTGCCTCAAAATGCTACTAATAAACATTTACCCAAACTTTAGAAAAGAAGGAGGAAAAAATTAAGGAACTAGTACACAAGTACAGGAGGCTAGTCTGGGAACTAACACTGAAGCAGAAACATCATGACGCACAGTATAGCCCAGCCAACCTAAAAACCATCTGTTTAGTCAACATACAGAGATAAAGCGCTGACTGGGAATAGCATAAAATGAACAAACCACTCCAAATAGTCCAATAAAAATAAATTAGGGTCAAAATCATAGGGGATGCCTGACAAATAGAGAGATTGGAAAAGAAAAATTCTAACACTGCCACACTCTTCTATCCACAGGAGTACGTGCAGAAGACTGTGGCTCAAGCCCCAACTCCCCCCCCCCCCCCCCAGCCCCCCCAACCCCTAGTAAACCACTAATCTGCAATTTACTCCACAGGAAGAAGAGAGAAGAAGGAAGTACTGGTTGCCTTCGGAAGGCGGGAATATTAAATGTTTTTTTTTTATGTCCGAAAAAAAAAATAATAAAATAAAATATAAAAAAAAGTAAATCGATGTTGTCTTTTGTGTTGTTTTTTTTTTACTTCACCCCCCCCCCCCACCCCCCCACCCCTTTCACGATAGGTAACAGGTAGCACTAGCAGACATGTTATCTTTAGGACTAGTATGATCTCCAATAGATTAGGAGTAGACAGTAACAACTAATTACCGAATAGATCCAACGACCCACCCCACATAACCCTCCATGGCCTCAGAGTAGCCGATAGGAATAACTAAACACCACTAATTTGCCACCATAGGGCGGAGACACTTTTTGGTAGGGAAGGTGGCATGGGAATGTGTGGAGTGCCTCCCTCGTCACTCATTGGAGCAGAGGGCTTTAGAGATAGAACTAGAATAGCACTTTAACCTCAATTAAACTTCGACTGTGGCACGGTCAACTCTCGAAAGAGAAGAGACACATGCCATAAACTCTAACCCAAGTAGATAGGAACCCAACTAATAACCCAACCAAGTAAATGAATGGAATGGAATACCCAAGTAACCACCAGTTGGAGTAACAACCAACAACCCAACAACCAAGCCCAACAATAACCCAAGCGAGAATGGAACTAATGAACCCACTAACAACCTAACCAAAGAATGAATGGGATGGAACACCCAAGAAACCACCCGTTAAAGTAACAACCAACAACCCAACAACCAAGCCCAACAATAACACAAGCGAGAATGGAACTAATGAACCCACTAACAACCTAACCAAAGAATGAATGGAATGGAATACCAATAACTACCAGTTGGAGTAACAACCAACAACACAACAACCAAGCCCAACCATATCCCAAGCGAGAATGAAACTAATGAACCCACTAAGAACCTAACCAAGGAATGAATGGAATGGAATGCCCAGGTAACCACCATTTGGAGTAACAACCAACAACCCAACAACAAGCCAACCATAACCCGATCGAGGATTGAACTAATGAACCCATTAACAACCTAGCCAAGGAATGATTGGAATAGAATATCCAAGTAACCACCAGTTGGAGTAACAACCAACAACCCAACAATAAAGCCCAACCATAACCCGAGCGAGAGTGGAACTAATGAACCCGCTAACAATCTAACCAACCTGTTCACCCAATACAGAAAAAAAAAAGTTTCACTGGAAAAAAAGAAGGTTAAAGAATAAGTGACTTGCAGATAGAGAGAAATCAAGCAATATACTGATATAGACACAGACATTAAGATGAAAAAAAAATGTACGAAAAGTGAGAGAAAAGAGGCAAAGAGAAAAGATAGTGCGGAGAGAGGCGCAAAGAAGAGAGAGAGAGAGAGAGAGAGAGAGAGAGAGAGAGAGAGAGAGAGAGAGAGAGAGAGAGAGAGAGAGAGAGAGAGAGAGAGAGACAGACAGACAGACAGACAGAGACAGAGACAGACAGACAGACAGACAGAGAGAGACAGACAGAGACAGACAGACAGACAGACAGACATACAGAGAGAGAGAGAGAGAGAGAGAGAGAGAGGTTAAGTGAAAGACCAGAGAGAAAGACGAAGTGACAGACCAACTTGAGAGAGAGAAAGAGAGAGAGGTTAAGTGAAAGACCCGAAAGAAAGACGAAGTGACAGGCCAACGAGAGAGAGAGAGAGAGAGAGAGAGAGAGAGAGAGAGAGAGAGAGAGAGAGAGAGAGAGAGAGAGAGAGGTTAAGTGAAAGACCAGAGAGAAAGACGAAGTCACAGACCAACTTGAGAGAGAGAAAGAGAGAGGTTAACTGAAAGACCAGAGAGAAAGACGAAGTGACAGACAAACTTGAGAGAGAAAGAGAGAGAGACAGAGAGAGGTTAAGTGGAAGACCCGAGAG
>JAWDGP010002779.1:0-7500 GCA_033675545.1 Elysia crispata | reverse complement strand
AAGATAGACATCACTGCGATGACACAATCTCCAAGATTTAAGGTGCTTACAGATGAGCAAGATAGATATCACTGCGATGACACAATCTCCAAGATTTAAGGTGCTTACTGATGAGCAAGATAGATATCACTGCGATGACACAATCTCCAAGATTTAAGGTGGTTAAAGGACAAGATAGACATCACTGCGATGACACAATCTCCAAGATTTAAGGTGCTTACAGATGAGCAAGATAGATATCACTGCGATGACACAATCTCCAAGATTTAAGGTGCTTACTGATGAGCAAGATAGATATCACTGCGATGACACAATCTCCAAGATTTAAGGTGGTTAAAGGACAAGATAGACATCACTGCGATGACACAATCTCCAAGATTTAAGGTGCTTACTGATGAGCAAGATAGACATCACTGCGATGACACAATCTCCAAGATTTAAGGTGGTTAAAGGACAAGATAGACATCACTGCGATGACACAATCTCCGAGATTTAAGTGGTTAAAGGACAAGATAGACATCACTGCAATGACACAATCTCCAAGATTTAATGTGGTTAAAGGACAAGATAGACATCACTGCGATGACACAATCTCCAGGATTTAAGGTGCTTACTGATGAGCAAGATAGACATCCGTGCAGCAACGACAGGCTTAAAGCACAAATGTATCCCTAGAAGTCATTGCACTTTAAACTGGCGGGGAGATGTACTATGCGTTAAACTGTTTGTACCAGAGAGTTGGCTAATCCAAAGTATTCATATACGTGCATGAAAAAAGACGCAGTGCCAGTAATCTTTATTTTAGCGTTCTTGTTAAGTTCACCTCTAATCAACTCTTAAAAGAGAGTTTTAAGGGCTTTTTTATTTTTTTTCCCTTGAAAACCTTCATATCTGGATTACATACATAAACAAATTTTGCAGATCATTCACGAGGCTTAACCATCCCCCCAACCCCCAATCCCCAACCGCCCACTTTTATTTTCCTTCCCCCCTCCCCCAAGGACATCTTGGAGCAAATACATATTTTAGACCCAAACAGATTAAGGCCTGTTTCTATAGACCAGGTCTAAAGCGGCCACGAGAAGGTTCAACATCAGGGGGCTATAAATAGTTTACCAATGGAGTCATCACGGTAAGGTTAAAATTATGCAGTGGCAAACCTTTAAAGAGGTATATGGTGGACTGTATCGTTCTCTCGACGTCATCAAAGATCTTTCCCGTAACGGTCTAATACAGTCATACAGATACCATGCATATTTTTGCTGCGCTTGACTGATAAAAAAACAGGAAGATTAAAACCCCATCGCTGAACAACAACCTAAAGACTTTTGTGTCTCTACATGTGCCGACACGGTAGGACAAGTTTTCTTGTCAACGTATTCGTCTTTTTTTTCTCTAGAAGAATTGCGAAATAATAACATAGGAAGACAGAAAGTGAAGTAGAGACACACAGATGGATGGAAAAATTAGAACGAGAAACGGGCAGTGACTTGCTGATAGACCAAAATGTGCAAACAAATAGAGACAAAAAAGGTAAAGAAATGTAGATACAATAGACAAGTAAACAGACGGTATAATAACAGTCATATCCTAAATTAAAAAAAAAAATTGTCAGTCATTTAAGATAATACAGGCCAGTTTGAAGTTAACTGACTGAACAAACGTGAAAGGCTTAAATAAGGAGAAATAAGAAAACACAGAACATCAGTCAGAATGAAAAAAAAAATATATCCACATGCCTCTTCCACGTTTTTCTTTTTGAGTGATGCAATAAGTTCTGTCTATAAATCTATTTTGCTTAAAGTGCGCTTCTCTAAAACACGACAAAAAATTTATTGATACAAAATAATATAAAGACAAGTATGCAGGCTTAGGGAAATAATCGTTCAAAGCATTTATCTTCATCAACATAAACTCTGCAAACGTACAGTAGGTATGTAATCATTGCATCAAAATTAGTTTAGGCTGACTGACAGACATACAATAACGTGGAGAAAGACACAGATTCATGAACTCAACAAACAAACAAACAGACAGATAATAACGTGGAGACAGACACAGATTCATGAACTCAACCAACAAACAAACAGATAGACAGACAATAACGTGGAGACAGACACAGATTCATGAACCCAACCAACAAACAAACAGACAGACAGACAATAACGTGGAGACAGACACAGATTCATAAACCCAACCAACAAACAAACAGACAGACAGACAATAACGTGGACACAGACACAGATTCATAAACCCAACCAACAAACAAACAGACAGACAGACAATAACGTGGAGACAGACACAGATTCATGAACCCAACCAACAAACAAACAGATAGACAGACAATAACGTGGAGACAGACACAGATTCATGAACTCAACCAACAAACAAACAGACAGACAGACAATAACGTGGAGACAGACACAGATTCATGAACACAACCAACAAACAAACAGACAGACAGACAATAACGTGGAGACAGACACAGATTCATGAACTCGACCAACATACAAACAGACAGACAGACAATAACGTGGAGACAGACACAGATTTATGAACCCAACCAACAAACAAACAGACAGACAGACAATAACGTGGAGACAGACACAGATTCATGAACTCGACCAACAAACAAACAGACAGACAGACAATAACGTGGAGACAGACACAGATTCATGAACCCAACCAACAAACAAACAGACAGACAGAAAATAACGTGGAGACAGACACAGTTTCATGAACTCGACCAACATACAAACAGATAGACAGACAATAACGTGGAGACAGACACAGATCCATGAACCCAACCAACATACAAACAGACAGACAGACAATAACGTGGAGACAGACACAGATTCATGAACTCAACCAACATACAAACAGATAGACAGACAATAACGTGGAGACAGACACAGATTCATGAACTCAACCAACAAACAAACAGATAGACAGACAATAACGTGGAGACAGACACAGATTCATGAACTCAACCAACAAACAAACAGATAGAAAGACAATAACGTGGAGACAGACACAGATTCATGAACTCAACCAACAAACAAACAGACAGACAATAACGTGGAGACAGACACAGATTCATGAACTCAACCAACAAACAAACAAACAGACAGACAAAGAAGTGGAAAGTCACCAGCAGGAGGAGGAGAAGGTACCAGCTGTAGAGGATGTATTTTAAGAGATAGAGGTGGCCTTATAGAAGAGCTGAGGTAGTAATGATGAAATAGATTTACAGTGGGATAAAGAAAGCCCAGTGAATAAAAAGAGATGGACAGAGGGACATTTACTTACATAATGCATAAATAAAAATGTACGCATGTTTCTTCAACGTGACTTGACACATGAATGGCTTGCTCAGGGCCGTTCTCCAAAAGTCACAATTATAAGGTGTCGAGAAATAAAATAATTATTTTTTAAGTAAAATGATATCCATCGAACTAACCAAACCTGATGCAACGTGATGTGAATACGCCCAGCAGGGAATATAACTGTATATATATATATATATATATATATATATATATATATATATATATATATATATATATAAACGAAGATTGAAAAGCCATATCTCTGCCATGCAAGGTGGATCCCCTAACGGCCCAATATTTTGACGCAGCCGTTATGCAGCATAGCCATGCTGCGCTTGACTGGCCAGAAAACAGGAAGATTTTCGTTCATAGAAAAACAACTCCAAAAACCTCCAAGTCATAGCTGCGTGCTTTATTAAGAAGAATTTTCTCGGTACAAACAATTTTTTTTTTAATTCCAGAGGAGCTGCAAAATATTTAGAGTCATATCCTTGTGTAGAAACTAAACAGAGAGTTGAACAACTTGAAGAAAATACATACTACCAGACAGACATATATACAGATTATTATAACTAATGATAAAGAAACTAACTTTGACGTGGATACACATGGATAAAAAGGCAAAGAAGATAGACAAATGACGCAAGTAGACAAACAGGGAGGAAAAGGTAGTCATAGAAAGCAATGGTGTAGAGATAGAGGTGGACTAAATTAAAAAAAAATGTGAAAGAGAGAAAGAAAGGAAATGGGCAGAAAAGAAAATAGGAGTAACACCAAAACAAAAAAAAATTACTTACAAAATTGAATTAAAAAATATTCGCATGCTTCTTTCAAATGAGTTTCAAGTGATGTGGTTTAGAGTGTTGTATAATTTATGTAATGAAAAGCCTGTTTTGTTAAAGTGCTCTCTTATGTCGTTATCTCATATACGACAAGGAAATAAAAAAAACATAACGGTAAATGTGTTGCATTAAAAAAAAATATACTTTTAAACACATTTCTTCATCAATTTAAAATTTAAAACTTTTAGTATCAATGTAAATAGGTTTTTGCTGATGGATAGACAGACAATAACCTGGAGACAGAAAGACAGGGACGGGCACTCGAACATAACGAGAGAGAGATAGGGAGAGAGAGAAAGAGAGAGAGAGAGAGAGAGAGAGAGAGAGAGAGAGAGAGAGAGAGAGAGAGAGAGAGAGAGAGAGAAAGGTGGAGGCACACATACATGGCATCAGAAGATAACAGACAGACAGACAGACCAAACAGGCTAATGACCAGGAGGAGAAAAAAGATACAGGACAGATTTTAGAAGATGTAGCTTTGTTTAAAAGAAAAAAAAAACCTGAAAAAGCAAGCATGAAAGACGGATCGGAAAAGAACGATTAAGCGTGATATGGACAGAGAAAAAGAGAGAGTGAGAGAGAGATAGAGAGAGAGGTAGGGAGAGGGAAATGGAGAGAGATAGACGGACAGATAGACATTTACGCAATGCGATAATTAAAAAAAAATACTAGATGTCTCCTCGGCCTCTACGTGACTGTAAATTGAAGCACTTTGATTTCTTGTGTAACAGTTCTGGATGAAAAATTAGTTTTCAGGGTGGAACGATCTGCCAATCTCTCCATGAGGAAACTAAACAAAAGGGACCGATAGAGAAAAATGAAAGGGGGGGGGAGGGGGGAGTGAGAGAGAGAGAGAGAGAGAGAGAGAGAGAGAGAGAGAGAGAGTGGTTACGTGCTGAATATGATAGAAAAGTTAGAAGAGTGGAACGTTGGAAAGAGTCAAACAGAGATCAGAGAAGGAGACAGAAAGATAAATAGATATATACTCAACTATTGAGATACAAACATGACTTCAAAGACGACCTAACTTTTATATATTTGGTTTGCAGTCTGAGGCGTTACCTCTCTAGATTTTCGTTACCAAAATTTCCTTTTTTTATTTAGCCGACCATTCTTTGCAATTATATCTTTGTTTAAATTGGGTCAAAATATGGACCAAGCTACTTAACTCCTTATACAGTCGAATATATTTTTTCTAGCTAAATATCAAACGCCAACCTCAACAGCTAATATTTTAAAGTTTGAGTCAGTAAATCTGCTGCCCAACATTCTTATTTCAATACCAGCCATATCTATGTTTCTACCTAAATATCTAATGCCAATCTTCACAGCTAATATTTTTAGGTTTGACAGCCAGTATACAAGAGTGAGATAATTAAGCAGATAGACTCATGCACAGACAAAACCAAATATAGGGGAAACTAGAGCGATCCAAGGGAAAAAAAAGAGAAGACATTTTGTGAGAAGGTGAATGTTATAAACAGTATATTGTATTTGTTAAATGAGTAATGCGTAGGTATGTAGCTAACTAGCTTGATAGTTTAATAGTTAGATTAACGGACAGATAAATAGACATCTTAACACATGTAAAAAAAAATGTATTTTGGGGAACTGCAGGTAAGTTGAGCATGTTGGCAAAATGAGCATCCCACCCATCCAAAAGCCTATCGCAATTTTGTACTTTTTTCTGTGCAGGCTTCCTGTTTACTATCGCTGGTCAAAGTTTCAAGCAGTTCTGTCAACGCTGATTGAAAAACATTTTCTTGTTTTTATACTGTAACTTATTCGTTCACAGATTAGTAAAAACCATTGGTAAGAATGCATGTGGATTTGATTTTTCTTTGTGTCCATAAAGAAATGATTGTTTAAGCAAACTAAGAAGCCCACCGTGTAACGTGTAGCTCACGTGGTCTTTCAGCCGCATACCAAAGACGGGCACAACGATGGGTTGATAACTTTAGCAAAATGGCGGTCGCTAACATGGGCGCCGTGCTCAAGGTATATGCAGAGGTTGATAACTTGAGCAAACTTAGAAGCCCACCGTGTAACGTGTAGCTCACGTGGTCTTTCAGCCGCATACCAAAGACGGGCACAACGATGGGTTGATAACTTTAGCAAAATGGCGGTTGCTAACATGGGCGCCGTGCTCAAGGTATATGCAGAGGTTGATAACTTTAGCAAACTAAGAAGCCCACCGTGTAATGTGTAGCACACGTGATCTTTCAGCCGAATACCAAGGACGGGCACAACGATGGGTTGATAACTTGATCAAACTTAGAAGCCCACCGTTTAATGTGTAGCACACGTGGTCTTTCAGCCGAATACCAAGGACGGGCACAACGATGGGTTGATACCTTTAGCAAAATGGCGGTTGCTAACATGGCCGCCGTGCTCAAGGTATATGCAGAGGTTGATAACTTGAGCAAAATGGCGGTTGGTAACATGGGCGCGGTGCTCAAGGTATATGCGGAGGTTGATAACTTGAGCAAACTGGTAGTTGGTAACATGGGCGCCGTGCTCAAGGTATATGCAAGGGTTGATTACTTGAGCAAACTGTCGGTTGGTAACATGGGCGCGGTGCTTAAGGTATATGCAGGGGTTGATAACTTGAGCAAACTGGCGGTTGGTAACATTGGCGCCGTGCTCAAGGTATATGCAGGGGTTGGTAACTTGAGGAAACTGGCGGTTGGTAACATGGGCGCGGTGCTCAAGGTATATACAGGGGTTGGTAACTTGAGGAAACTGGCGGGTGGTAACATGGGCGCGGTGCTCAAGGTATATACAGGGGTTGGTAACTTGAGGAAACTAGCGGTTGGTAACATGGGCGCGGTGCTCAAGGTATATACAGGGGTTGATAACTTGAGCAAACTGGCGGGTGGTAACATGGGCGCGGTGCTCAAGGTATATGCAGGGTTGATAACTTGACCAAACTGGCGGGTGGTAACATGGGTGCGGTGCTCAAGGTATATGCAGGGGTGATTAATATAGCAGGGCTAGATTTAGTTATACAATATATAATATTCTTTACCATTTTCTTACTCCAGACATTCTGCACTCAATTTCTCCAAACCTATTAACTTAGGATGTATGGAAACTGGTGATCCGAAGACATGAAAAAGGCTTTGCAAGCAGTGAGAAATCTGTCTGTTACTCAAAAAGAAGCAGCAACAGACTTCAACATACCGAGGCAAACCCTACGCCGACCTTTAAGCGGCATAAATAAAATCTCTAAACAGGGTGAAAAACGTTTTCGTAGGCCCCCTGTTCTCACAAGTAAGACAGAAAAAGTCCAAGCAGGGCATATTCTTCACCTGGAGAGTATGCTTTTT
>JAWDGP010002778.1:22500-81400 GCA_033675545.1 Elysia crispata | reverse complement strand
GTCAGACGCTCTCATCGACTGTCCGGCGTAAGTCCAGTGCTGAGGACGAGAGGCCATCAGCTCAGAGTGTTGGCTATCTGGGCGTCATGCTCATGGCCCTCACCTTCTCATTCATCTTCGCGCTGGACATCAGCAACGTGTGGACGTGTGGTCACTCTATGTGCAACAACAGGAAGAAAGCCAAGCTCACCTGAGAGGGATTCCACATTTCTTGGTAGTTTTATTTTACTGCTGATGCCATAATTACATCTTCTACTTCTTCTACTGTTTATGCTAACAAACTATCACAACCTCAAGTTATATCGTTCGTACTACTACTACAACTACTACTACTACTACTACTACTACTACTACTACTACTACTACTACTACTACTACTACTACTACTACTACTACTACTACTACTACTACTACGTTACTCACTACTACTACTACTACTACTACTACTACTACTACTACTACTACTACTACTACTACTACTACTACTACTACTACTACTACTACTACTACTACTACTGCTGCTGCTGCTATGCTACTACTACTACTACTGCTACTACTACTACTACTACTACCACCACCATCACTACTACTACGACTATTTTTATTACTACCACTGGATTATGACCACTACTGCTCCTATCTTACCACTAATACAAATTACACTTAGAATAATATTCGCTGCCATTTCAGCAGCAACTGCTTTTGTAACTTTTATAACATTAACATCAACCTAAATTATTACTGCGCCTGCTGCTGCTACTGCCATAACTATTCCTCCTACTATAATAGTCATTAATACTGCTATGACATTATTACCGCTACAGTAACTATCTAAAATATTGTCACATGGTATCGCTCTTGTAAAAATATTCACAAGCTGTTAAAACTATGTGCGAATAAATTGTGAATCTTGTCTAAAATTGATTTTTTTTTTCGACCTTACATTCATAATTCGTATTTATTTTGTTTTTGTTTATCCCTTGCTCTAAAAATGTAAAAGTGAAGAGCGATCACATTTAAATTACAAACATATCTTGCGAAACTGGAAAAAAAAAAAAAAAAAGGATTTTGAAAGTTGGTCTCTTTTGCAACAAACATTTAAAAATCATAGACTTGGAAATCAGCGTGCTTTTATTTTCTACTTGTAGTTCTATTCCTTCGAGAAAACATAAGGGAGAGTATCTTTAGGTTGGAGTAACGGCAAATTTTACTCGTCCTACATTAAAACGAGTCAAACAATAGAGTGATAGGTACGATGTTTAGTGATAAGTTTGGCAGCTGCTGTGTCATCTGACACACTAGTCATCTGCTCTTCTCTCTCGCCATCCTTAATTTTGTTCTTCCTCTCTCTCGCCATCCTTAATTTTGTTCTTCCTCTCTCTCGCCATCCTTAATTTTGTTCTTCCTCTCTCTCGCCATCCTTAATTTTGTTCTTCTTCTCTCTCGCCATCCTTAATTTTGTTCTTCTTCTCTCTCGCCATCCTTAATTTTGTTCTTCTTCTCTCTCGCCATCCTTAATTTTGTTCTTCTTCTCTCTCGCCATCCTTAATTTTGTTCTTCTTCTCTCTCGCCATCCTTAAGTTTGTTCTTCCTCTCTCTCGCCATCCTTGATTTTGTTCTTCTTCTCTCTCGCCATCCTTAAGTTTGTTCTTCTTCTCTCAATGGCGTCTCTTTCGGTGTCATCCTTTCATGAGTTCGCTCTCTCTCTCTCTCTCTCTCTCTCTCTCTCTCTCTCTCTCTCTCTCTCTCTCTCTCTCTCTCTCTCATAAGTACCAATCACTGTCAGTTCTCTCTCTCTCTCTCTCTCTCTCTCTCTCTCTCTCTCTCTCCCCCTCTCTCTCTCCCTGAGCCTATATCAGTATATGTTTGTCTGCCTGCTTACTTGTATCCCTGTTAATGTCTCTCTCTCTTTCACTTTTTTGAGTTTTTTCCTCTTCACGACAAACCTCCAATTTTACCAAAAAAAAAAAAAAAAAAGACAAAGAATGAATTTAAAATCATGCTGGGTGCAGTCCAAAACAAAACCGGCCTGAACATTAACATAAAAAGTCATGATGATGAACTTTAGTTGCTTTCTGCTAATGCCATCTGAATTCATTTGAAACAAATCTACGCTAAGCTCAGTGAAGCACACACACACACACACACAAAAACTTGCAATCTGTCATAGGCTACTTGATGGGACAAAAACCACAGGTCAGAGGTCAGCACGGGACCCAGATCATGTGTTTCCTCAGGGGTCAAAAGGTATTTGACTGACGTTACATACTTACGTCAACATAGATGCAATCATTCTCTTTTTTTTTTATCATAGGGAAAAAAAGATAAAGAATGATTCAGCTAATCACGAATTGTACAGCTCTTCAGAGGGACGTGGTTATCTTAAAGTTGGGATCAGTTCAATGCCTCTTGCGATTCTGTTATTGATAAAAACTACATCATACATGTACTAAGATGACCACCATCACTATCAACACCAGAAGTCTGCTACTACTACTACTACTACTACTACTACTACTACTACTACTACTACTACTACTACTACTACTACTACTACTACTACTACTACTACTGCTACTTCTACTACTATTACTACTACTACCACTACTACTATACTACTTCTACTACTACTACTACTACTGCTACTACTAATGATAATAAGTATAATACTATTAGTACTCACTACTACTACTACTACTACTACTACTACTACTACTACTACTACTACTACTACTACTACTACTACTACTACTACTACTTCTACTTCTTCTACTACTGCTATTACTTCTGCTGCTTTTACTACTACTACTTCTACCCCCACCACCACCACCACCACCACCACCACTACTACTACTACTACTACTACTACTACTACTACTACTACTACTACTACTACTACTACTATTACTACTTTTACTACTACTACTTCTACCACCACCACTACCACTACTACTACTACTACTACTACTACTACTACTACTACTACTACTACTACTACTACTACCACCACCACCACCATCTACTACTACTACTACTACCACCACCACCACCACCACCACCACCACCACCACCACTACTACTACTACTACTACTACTACTACTACTACTACTACTACTACTACTACTACTACTACTACTACTACTACTACTACTACTACTACTAATAATAATACCACTACCAATGGGTTGCAATGTATGACCGGTACATGCATAATTCTACATGTGTATCTATATAAATAAGAAAATGTAACTCTGCAATCGATAGACTTTGACCCTGAAATCTTGTGTCTCTTTTTGGTGTTACTCAAACTTTCAGACGTTACTAATTTCTAATTTTGACCTCTGGTCCTCACGAGCGTAATCGCTTAGTTTATTTGATAAAACAAATAAAAAAAAAAGACTTACTGAAAAAACTACGCTAGCAGATCACACCTATTTTTTGTACTTAATTTAAACAAACTCAACTCATAACACAGAGTAATTATAACACTGTGGATCAAACCTAGGCTGAAAGTTCGTTAGTTAATTTAAAAAGCGGTATAAAGTTTAGTCTACGTAGGTCTCTATACGATGTTTTATTTCTTATATTATTTCGGTCTCACAGTCCATCCTCATGACGTACAAGGGATGACCAAGTCATCACTTCATGACCGAAACAATTTGTTCACTTCAAGCAAGACCTGACTTTACCCATCGCAAAAACATAAAGATATACAAAATAGAACGGCTCTATACAGTTGATTTATACAAGAGATTCCCTAATCTATAGCAATGCCTTAGGCTGCGGTGATGTTTTCAGCGATGATTTCAATTTCCTTCTCTATAGATCAGTAAGCTGGTAACGTTACTTATCACATGCACACAGGTGCCATGACAGATCGTGTTGCAGTGGGACACTAGATAAAGCAGTTGGTTGGGCGTTGGAACCATATTGATAAACATGTAGATCGTGGCTTCCATGCTTAGCTGGACATTTGATCTAACCCTGGCTTGGAGTTGGAGGATCGAGAATGCCTCCATCCTAAAGTAATAATACTCGAGTCAGAACAGAAAGGTTATTTAGATTACATATTATACTGATTGATTCCTATAAACTTGATTGCTTGGTTAGTGGGTGGATAAAAAACAAAACAAAACAAAAAACAAACAACCACACAAACTATCCTTCAACAGAGCGCACTTTGTTTTAGCTCCCTAAGTGGAGAATCTTAGCGTCTATGTGAGAGACATGGGTTTGAATAGCAGGCTTGGAAACTAACGTGCTAAGGTCATATGTTGAAAGTTGTCGCAGGGCCAATAGACACTATTGTGATGTTGCTGTTTTTTTTTTTTTGTTTTTTGGTTTGTTTGAAAGAGGCGGGGAATGGGGGGCAAGTGTAACTTAAAAGAACAATAAGTGTTAGGGTCATCTTTGTATATTTTTTGTCAAGAAACAATAAAAAATTAAACCAAAGATGCGTCCCCGACACCTCCACCCCCTGCTCACTAACACAATAACCTTCATATACCGGTATACTGCTAGTGCCACTAAAATTCCTAAGTTTAAATCTACAAGCATAGCGAGTAGGCCTATCAATCTACACACAGCATGGCTTTAGCGCGCGTTTGCACATATGTTGCATCTTAAACAACAAGTTGAACAACAGTAACAAAAAAAAAAAAACCCAAAGGCCTACAAAACAGAAAGGCAACAATATTTCCTCAACGTTTCTGCCTGTCCGTCTGTCTCTCTTTCTGTCACTTTATTTCTCTATCTTATCCTCCTTTCCTCTCTTTGTCTGTCCGACCGTTCTTATGTCTGTCTGACTGTCTGTCTCCCTCGTTGTCCCTGGGATCACTTCCCGCGGAGATGTTTCTACATGTACGGTACAAGTACTTGTTTCAGCCTCCGTGCACTCGATGGTCTAAAGGTTTGTAATACCACCTGATAGATGCACTGGAGTTGCCATGCCTGCAACCAATCAATAAATATATATAATTATATAAAAAAGACAAACAAGGGAAGTTGCAAATGAACTTGCTAATGAGCTTCAAAGCTTCTCTCTGAACCATACAGGGTGGTTATGTGGCACTTCTACACGGATGTCTGGGCCAAGGGCGATAGAGGATTCATCAAGGGGTGAAAGTCAAAAACCAATACATACAAGTCATGATTGTGACTTCTAGAGCAAATCAATCTAAAAAAAAAGAACAAAATATTGCCTGACTGTGTCACTGGCCCAGCAGTGCAGCTGAGACCAAACATAACATAGTAGTGTGTGTATATATATATATGGGTTATATGTGTTATATATATATATATATATATATATATATATATATATATATATATATATATATATATATATATATATAACACACACGTATAACCCCCAAAATAAGTCTTCATCACGTTAAAGAAAGTCCAACGCAGCCAAGAGAAGTCAAAGTTCAAATCAGCCATGAAAACTTTTTCAAGACATGCAAAGTGATTTTCTAAAAGCAGCTGAAACAAACAATGAATTAAAAAAAAAAATGTATTCGTATAGCGGTGTGTCACACCAGACAGTGACCTAGAGAGATGATGAAGTCTTGCAAGGAGAACTCACCGATAGTTACAGCGAAACAGATTTTTTTGAAATATCGTTGAAAAAAAAACAAAAAACAACAGTCTGGCATGAATATGTGTAGCACTACTATTGATAAAGATTTAAAAACCAATGTCACAGTAAATAATAATCAGCAAAATAAAATGAAACAAAAACAAAAATTATAACTCGATCAGATGGTTTGCCATGTCTTGTGGTCGGCCTTTGTAACTGAAAAATATATAACGAAATATCCTTCTGATATGGGTTAAGACTTTATCAGTCTGTATAATTGTTCCCTGACAGATAAAAATATTTACATAATTCATGAGGCTACCACTACAACTGATAGTTGAACATTATCTCTAGATCCTCCACTCCATTGACGTGTTATCATCTGTAATCTAAGCTGCATCTTCTGTTCGTCTTTTTTAAATTGGTGTTTTTTTTTTTCAGATAAGAACATAGATGTAGTAGATTCTCATGTCTCCTTTAGATCATAACGTTTAACAAAAAACAGTAATAATATAAAAATAGTGCTTCTGTCCTTGTTCAGTTTTGTGAAACGAATTGAAGTGTCTCTATGTAGATATTTCTTGAACTTTCTCTCTCTTAATCGAGACATTCAATACCAACACGATAGTCGTGCCGGTGATAAATTGATGTTGTTATTTCCTTAAATTCAGTTGCTTTGGTATCACAGACCTGACTTGAGCTTGCGTGAGCAGAGCTCTCTTCCTAAATCATTCCTTAACAACCTGACTCAATAGTAAGGAACTTAGCGACTTATCTTAGTATGCATTAAATAACTGCATATGGCACTAGCTTATTCATCCACATCTCTCATTCTCTCTCCACACATTTAGAAACTCTCCATACTCCTCTACATTTTTACAAGCCCCCACCCCCACTCCACACACACCTGTTCTTTTGACATAAATTTTTTTTATCTCTTCTCATTACGAGTATAATTATTGTTTTTTACGTAATAATACTTATACATATATAATTATTTCAACTTATCTTCAAACACTATATATATATATATATATTAGTGTTTGAAGATAAGTTGAAATAATTGATAAGAGTGCTCAACTGTGGGAGCATTTCATAGATATAGGAGAGAATTTAAGGTAAGATCTTCTTTATCTATATAATATATATATATATATGTTTTTTCATTCTTATTTGGTATTCCGCTCTGTACATGTATCTATATCTCATTCTCGTGTATGGTTTGTTCTCTTGTGTTCCTTTCTTATGAAAGTTTTACAAAAACCAAAGGCTAATTTTTGTTTCATAATTCCTAGATCTAATAGGGATATAGATTTGTACACCCAGCTCTACTGAAACATTCTGTTTATTCCTATAGGTTAATGTGTTCACTGAAAAATAGTATTTTTGTCTGATTGTCCCCACCTATTCTTGACCTGGTAAGGTTGAAGTGGTTTTGTCCATTTCGCTGATAAATATAACAAAAATTATCTGTTAATCAGATTCCATTAAGTACAATTCACTTGACAAACTATTTGTTAGAAATCAAGCTTCCTTTTTATTTTTGACAGCTACAGTTCAATCAGAAGCACCACAACTAAGACAAGAAAGATAGGTGAAGACAGCACATGAATAAAGAAAACAGAGAGGAAAAATATGGGATTTAATTGAATGTTAGCACAGCATAAAACGAAGCAGTTAAATCTGCCATTTCCTAACACAGTTCATGACAATTTTAAAAGCCTCAGAATCATCCGATCACAAAATAGTCCGAAAAAAAAAATCAAATTGTTATCAAAGGGAAGACAAGTACAAGAGGTAACAAAAACCCGTATATACAAACATATATATATATATATATATATATGTTTGTGTATGTATATATATATATATATATATATATATATATATGCATAAAAAAATAACAAACCAAGAAAGTCTATTGTCGTATACTAACAATTTTTAATCAGTGAAAAAAAGAAGACAAAGTTTCAAGCTGTTTCATGCCATGGCCTTCCCAAGAATCTTCATGAAGTTCTACAACATCTAGAAAATCTACACGTCTTTGTGTAGCTCTATTCAAAATACATCGACTAGATACAGCCATGACTGCAGAGCATCTTTAGTGTGAACATCAACACATATTCTGGTAACTTGCTATAGAAAATTGCGGTAGATACATATTATAAATCCACTTCATTCTAGCACATCCACTTTTTGAATGGTAACTTGTCACCATGTAAGTACAAGAGACTTCTCCAAAAAGAAATATTACGTTTTTTTATCATAAAAATTTTATGCATTTACACTTAATGAGTCAATTTTTTTTTATTGATACTCATCGTTTGTTTGATTTTGTCCATCAAACTTTCATATTTAAAGGAAAAAATTTTTCCTAACAACATCATCAAAAGGAATGTCAATTAACTTCGTTAACATATTTGATTAATCTTTGTTTCGAAGAGCACAATAATATCTCAAAACAGATTTTAAGAAATATTACACTTACAGTTCAATTTGTCTACGGAATTAAAGACTCATTGATGAAATGAACGTAGTTCAAGGTTCAACAGAGACAAATATAAAAAAAAAAACATGTAATAAAAAAATACAATATAGTATCTTCAAGAAATAAAAATCTACAGTAAATAAAAATCAGCTCACTCCATGAGACAAAACATAATAAGAAAAGCGTTGAAAAGTAAAGTAAAAGATATTTTGTCATTGTAAAAATATCTATTAACGGTCTTTAATGTCAAGAAAAAGATACATTTTGCCATAAAAATATCTATTCAGTCTTTTGGGTTTCATGGTTAAGCAATTGTGACTGCCACAGCTGCTCATACTGTCATAGTCAGGACATTACTACAAATAAACATCAGCACAATTAATTCCATAAAATGAATTTCTGTGAAAATGGTAGTGAACCAAAAAACCACAGGCGAGATATTCTCACTCTACTCTGTGTTAAACGTCTTTCTTTAAATTTCAAGGTAACAGAATTACAGGTGACAACACTAAAACGAAACTTCAACAGTTTTACTCAGAATATTTTGATGAAATATTAAGGTGGATATAATGAAAGACTTTATTTTCATACATAAAGGCAAAAGTTGCGCACACATAACTATATCATTATTACCGGCATTGAAGAAGAAAAATTAAGAAAATTTACAACACAAGACATACAGCAACCCATACTTCCCAAAAGTATTAAAAGAGAAAGCTTAAAAGAAGTTTAAAAACAAATATCTCAAAAAGTAGCAAACTAAATGTATTTAATTGAAATTACCTCAGCATTATTTGATGCTTTCAAATGGTAGTAAAAATTTATCTCAGTTCTTACTTAAAATTTAGTTGTTTTTTTTAAATTAAGGAGAGCTTACAGATGGCTAAGATATTACTTATAATGACACAGGCTGATAAATATCTCTCCCCATTAGACTGCTACACCAATGCTATTTGGGAATTCGACTAAGACAAAGTACCAATAATTAGTATTACTGCTAGCCGAAGGGTCTCTTTACATTTTGACTTCTGTTGATAGTAATAAAGAAAAAAAAATTGAAAGATAAATGTCTGCAGAAAGTAGGTGTTGATCCTTTCCTTTCCGATGGTATAATAAATTAATACTGAGAGACACTTTGCAGATGTAAAACAATTTAAAATATTAGAGCCTCTTTATCTTAAACACATCCAAATCAAGCAGGCTCCAAAAAAGATAAGTTTTGAGTTCTCTTTATATACAAAACTCATTTGCAAAACTAAAAGATGATTAAGTGAATGAGTATAAATTCTTGGCTAATGATGATACAAGATAGAATTATGACCACATTTTTGCTCCATGTTGAACATATTTATGTATATAAATTAAAAGGGATGCAAGGTTTTGATTTCTATTTGAGAATGTTTTTTTTGTTATTGTTCAAGTCTAGATTGAAAGGAATATAGAATTTCCCATCCTATTGTGATTCACTTTTAATATCAAGGATCCACATTGCCATGGACAGACAAAGATGCTTTTTTTTTTTCAAGATTTGACTAAACTGAAGAAGTAAGGGATCCTCTCTTTACGTCTTTGCATTAACTTGATGATAAAAACAGAGCGAGCATTATGAAATAAAAGTATGTGCAAAAAACTCTTTCAAAAGTACTAGGATATTTAAACAGAAATGGCTTAAAAAGGGGAAAGAAGTTTGGCACTGGGACCTACTCTGAAAAAATTTCATTATGATATTTCACATTATCTGGATAGAGTGAACTAATCAGTGAAGCAAAAAGGATTAAAAAAAAAAAAAATCCTAAGCTACTGTGTACACTTAATTTATAAAAGTCAGCTGTGCAAAAATAAAATGTAAATAAATGTAAATGTAAAGAAAAAGAGATGGACTATAATCTTGAAGTGATTCCGTTTGATTCTGACCACAGTCTGACTTCACTGATGTGCCTTAGTACTTTAAAAAAAAATATTCCAGTTAGTTTGAGATGTCCATAGACATGCTGATGACAGAGTGGCTCCTCTCCATTAAGCGACTGATGAGACGGCTGTCACCAGGAGGTGCCATTCTAAACCTGTGAGCCTCTTGAGGAACCTTGGTCTTAGCAAAACCGACACGGTTGTTACCCAGATCAAACTCAGTGTAGTAAGGTCCAATGAACACGTCTCCGAGGATCCACAAGGGCCCCATGGGAGGGGGCACATCCAGGCCAATAAAGCCAGAGATGCACTGGGATTGTCCCATGATTGTGACCTGTACGGCCGGACAAGTGGGAGAGAAAAAAGGGGTAGAATCAGACGGATCAGAAGCATGAGGATTCCAAACAATGTAAAACATGTCAGATAATACCTTGTTTAGCTTGATTTTTAAAGGACCATGCCTGCCTCTAATTGCAATGTAGAACATCAATATAGAAACTACTTTATGCAAAAGAGAATTACTTGTCAATTTTGAAAGAGCTGAAAAAAGCTAACGTTCCACAACATCTAAATACATCCATGAAGGCATTTCTGCTCAAAACATGTGGACTATGAGAAAATTTAAGAAAGATATAATTAAAGAAGAGATTTAGAACAGAAGAGAGAAAAATATGATAAACACCTCACCTCCTTCAGTAATTTCTCAGATGCTCACACTAGTTCTACAGTGGCACTACAAAACACTACAAGAACTTGAGTAATTAAGGGTATAAAAATTGCACAGACCGATAACTTACAAATCATGAGAAATTTTTAACTGTGTGACTTCTTAACAATCAGTGCTGGTGATATAACTCTCTCTCCACTCTGACTTATAATCAAATACCCAAATGCCTTTTCTATCATTTATTACGACTGTGCCCATAACCTCATGCAGAATAATACATGATATTAACACGTTGGGATATTTTAAAAGGAAGCTCGTTAGAAAAATATCTTGCTTGAGCTCCGCAGCAAAGTTAGGCCGCTGAGGTTTGCACGTAGGACTAGGCCTCCATTGGATGATAAATACCACAACAATATAGTAAATTCCTTTTGATTCCACAAAAAATTTTTTTTTCTTTCTATCAATCATTTCTTGAGGTCTAAAGTGATAGAGAAAAGAAAAAGAGGTTTTAAAAAGTACAAATTTCACTCATCCTCTGAATGAATATGTTGTATGGTGTAAAGCTCTTCCAAATACTGAAAACATGTTGTGTCCTTGGTTGTAAGACTACAGACATAATGTATTTCTACATTTCATAATTTGTAAAAGACTTCATTAGTTCAGCAAAATTACTGGGGATCCAATCATAAATTAGAGTGCATGTTGGCATATTATGTGATAAATTATAAGCCAGTGGCCATGTGTTTAACTGAGATGACATCACAGGTTTGAGGCTTTACTGTCCTCGTGTAAATGACTTGGAATCTTGGGAAAATGACTTCACTGTCACTAAAAAATATATACATTAGAAAAAAAAATTACCTTCAGGACGTATTCATAAGGTGTCAGTGAAAATTCTTTCCCTCCAATGGTAAAGGTGATGTTGGGTAAGCTTGGGATTTGAGAACAGACCACGATGTACTGAGTGGAAGAGATACAAAACAATGTAAAAATTTACCTTGATCTTCACCGCCTAAATAAGAATGAATTTCAAATCTGCAGCTGAAACACTGCACCTTATATTGTCTGGCTTCTTCTTCATCATATATTCAGAAAAAACATTTTCTGAAAATATTTAGGACTTATGAGAAAACAGACCATAAAAAATGTCTAATACATTTAAATTTTTAAACACACTTGACCAGTGCAGCTTGAAGTGTTTCGCAATATATGTACAGATTACACTGCAAAATTAAAATTTGCCGCATATATTATGATGACTCGCCTCACATCGGCACTAGAACTAACCCTATAACAATATTGGCCGTGATAAAAATGTTCCACGAACCAGTCAAAAGGATATTTATGTTGAAATCAGTATTGCATGATACAAAGGCACTTCTAAAAAATAATTTCAAATGTAGCTTTTACGTCATTGCACCCATCCTCCTCATTATGATTGAAGTATTACCCTGCAACCTTTTTTTCTTGCATTTGGAAAAACCTGTTATGTGTTAGGATTAATAATTTCTTTTTTCACTCCTTGGTCTCTCGGTAAGCATACTATAAGAAATCATGTAAAACAGATTTATTTGCTAATCTCTGCTCTCACCAGTATGACTAAATTTATATTGCAACTATCATGGTGAAAGCAAAGTTCTATTCCTCCTGAGATACACAGAGATTTTTACAACACAATATAAACTAGCTGATCACAATGCCTGAGACCATTTTAACACAGCTTCTCAGAGATTCAATCAACCATCACCAGATAAAGGCTTATGTGTCAAAGAGCATTACGCTTTTTGCATTCTCAGTAAAATAAGTTCCTAAATTGTAAACATTTCATTCAAATAAAATCAAGAGAAAGAGTTTGAATTTAAGTTGATATCTGCAATAATTAGATCACTGCCACAAGCCTGAAGTCTAATTCACTATTTTTTACGTCTATGCTGTTTGTGACACGTATTGCATTTTCGAGAATATTGTATACTGTACTTGCAACAGGATGACAATTGAAGGATTAATTTGATAAGATACTCTGTGACCCCCACAAGGCACAATAAAATAGACCAAGAAACAGGTGTGAAATCTTATGAAAATGTCAAAATTCATATTCACTCACATCATACATTTAGGAATAATGTTTATAATTCTTTTACAGAAATTTGGAAAACAACTTCAGGTGCAAGCCTGACATCAAATTGAAAAAAAAAATATGATAAAAAAAGCTACCTCTCCTCCCACAAACTTAGTGGCACCAATCTGAGCATTGAGCTTCTCAACCTCCGCAGAGGGTCCTGCCAGAAGAGAGGTCCCAGTGTCTGCAATAGCATTGCAGCCTCCAGAGCAGTACTTGGTGCCTGAAACCGAGATACTGGGGACGCAGTCAAACAGAAAATGACTAAATTATATCTGTTTCTAAAATCCGCTTAGCATGTGAACAAGTTCCATTAGGAAGAACAGCACTGATACAACACACTTCCAAGCTCATACACCACTTCATAGTCCTGACCAATGACAGAAAGTTGTTGGAGGCCTCAGAAAAGAAAAAACGTACTGCTCTGCAACCATCACTCAGTTATTGATATAATTAATATCAGGTTTGAGTATCAACAGATTCACATGCAACAGAGTTTTGCTTTTGTACAAAACCAATTACTGCTTGAAAATGTTTTAGAACAAAATGAAACTTTCCTCATGAACTTAAGATTAAGTTTTTAAGTCTAATATGTTTTAAAATAATACTAGAGTGGGCATTTCGTCAAGCTAAATTTGCCATAGGTTATGGTATCAGAGCTTTATCCTCTGTCTAATGGCTTCTCTTCCAATGTTTAATTGATTTCAAGAGATAGATATTAAAAATTCATTCTACAACTTGACTCAAGGCATAGAAAAAGCTAGGTCAGAAAGCCTGCTTTTCAAACTTAAGGCCATGGATGTTCCCATGTAAAGACAAAAATAAAAATCTTCATACTTTCTTCTGAATTCCTAAATCCTTTTTCTTTTAAATCTATTTTATAGACTGCTTTATATTGAAAGAGTCAGATTTCCACAAATGGATGATTTTATGGATTATATCTGCGAAGAATAGAAAACAAATACAAATTGAAGACAATTTCTAAGAGAAATATAATAAATGAAATTATAATAGTATAACAGTGAATCAGCCTTACCCATCCATCTTGAACTGCCAATAGCCTTTACGAGTGACATTGACATATGTAAAGGGGGGTTCATAAAGCTTGGGATCACTACCTCCGAACACGATTTCTCCCCCCTCAGTTGCATTGGGGTTCCTTCAAACAAAAATTCAATGATTGTAAAAGCAAACTCATGCAACCAATACAAAAAAGTATATCTTTGAATTGCAAAACCTTGATATTGTAGCAAAAAATTCTATAAAAAATTTGTAAAACCGTGAGTTAGAAAATTCAGTCTGAAAGATGAAGATTAAGAATGTATCATCTCATTTCTTTTAAGAATACAGGACATCCTCAATAATCACAATAACACTTTAAACAGAATAGATATCACTCTTGACTGCTTATGATCAACCAGAAAGGATATATATATATATCTATCTAACTATCTATGATCAAAACTCATGACACTTGTGTTCGAGTTTATGCCAAAACACCCACTTAACCATGCAGACAAGTTTGAAATCTAAGGGAATTCCCACATTGGTGGTTGTCTCACCTGCTGAGGTAGAAAGAGAAGACAGGTGCCTGGACTAGCTTCTGGCTGACCATGTTGTAGAAAGGTGGAACCACTTGGTCAACGGAGATTGTGGAGTAGCCCATGCCCAGGATTCCATCAAACTTGGCTGCAACAAAAGTGATACCAGGTTGCTCCGTTGCCTCTGCAAATGTTTGGCTTTGGACCTTCATGCCTGCCACCTGTTGAATTGATTGACAAGCGTGAGGCAACTGAAGAGAGACGCAGGCTTGGTTGGGACTGACAAAGATCAAAACTAATTAAACGAATAAGAACAAATCCCAATGGATTAATTTTGAAGTGAAGCATTTATCTCCATCTTTTCAATGGTAAAAACGTGTATGCAAAGTAACTTCCTTTCACTAGAAATGTTAAGAGATGAAGAGTTTGGAATCAACTACTTAAAACTGTGAAGGAACCTATTACAAGTACATTTTTTTTTCATTTAAGTTAGAGACAATAAGATGTGAAAGGTCAAGATGGAATAACAGTTGAATCTCCTCGCTTAAATATTGATTAAAAAAATCTCTAAATGTAAATAATTTCTAATTTGTACAATTATATTGTTAATCTCTCTTTTGGTGTATGTATTTGATATAGTGCAAATCTTTAATTGATACCTGGTAAATTTTAAGCAATATGAGGTTAATTTAGATAGAGAAGATTTTTCCCCAAGTTATCAAATACATTCATAGCTAAAGTCACATTTAAAAAAGGTGCTATTGTTTTTTGTTCTGCCCCTCAAGTGATCAACTCACTGTAAGCACATCCGTGCTGAGGAATCCCTTAAGGCTGCCTGTTCCATACCGAATGGCAAATTCTGTGCCATTCTTCTTATAAGTGCTGGATTTGGTGGAGTCATACTTGTTATGCAACCCTGTTAAAAAAGTTTAGGAAAAAAAAATGGGCTGGAGCATTGTTGCTTTGAAAAATTAAATTAATCTCAATTGATTTATCTTAAAACCAAGTTGTTTCTCCTTTGATAACTTTCACTCAAAGTTTACCTTAAATGAGTACAGTTCTGATCAAACCACTGAGATAGTTTAAAATCTCTACTTGAAGATACTGAAAATAAAAAAAATATTTTCACTCTCTTATATATCTTCATGCTCTTTAAGATGTCCAAAAAAAAAAAAGATAGGATTGTCAAGACAAATTGACCATTCTATCTAGGTAATCAAAACATAAAGACAGACTTTCAAAGCTTGGTGACAAATGTTGGAACTATGAAAAAAAAACCTTCATGATCTCCAGATCATTCCCCCCCACCCCCCCAAAAAATGTACCACTGATATACCATCTATCTCTAATTACAAGAAAACTGTAACCTTATGTAATGCTTCTCACAGCTTTATGGAAAGTCAAATACCTGCAGCTACAGTGGAGCATTATTTGCCTTCCTGATAGGTGAAGAAAGTGTTAAAAAAAAATCAATATTTTCATTAAATGTTCTAAGCACAAATACATCTATTTAGCTTTAGCTCAAATATTATCTTGTAACTTAACACAATATGGACTAAAATTATCATTTCTGAGCTTTTGATTGAGATACAAATTCCAATATAACGTAGAGGCAACGATTTTCAAAGTAACGTCCACATACACATGAAAAAACAATAACAGGCAAATCTGAAATAGAGCAAACTGGTCCTGGCGATAAAAAAAATCTTTTAAGATGCTGAGAAGCTTTTTTGTCTTACAGCAAGCAATGTCTGTCCACTTGCACTTCTTGGAGGGTACCCACAGGTTAGAGGAGCCTGTGTCGAATATCACCTTGAAAGGCTGTGGAGGAGTGCCCAACCCAATCTCACCATAGTACTGGGCCTGTGGGAAAACCAACGTTATAATTTTTTTTTTATTTCTAAAACTAGTTAATGTTGTACATTCAGCTTTATCAAACTTTTAATGACTACACCAATGAACAGAATGTTTTGACTCGAAAGATTTATTAAGATAGCGAAAGTTATGAAATATGTCCTATCATGCCTGAGACTAATCTATGACAGAGCCACATCTCAAAGTACATGTATCATTAATTATTTGGAAAAGAAATTTGGTCGTAGAATAAGTTGGATAAAAATGGAATGCAAACCTGCAAAGATGTTTTCCATTTTCTAAGACTTGTAAATATAATATACTATAAATCCTATTTTCTCAAACACATAAACTTTCCCCCATAATCTATATTGTAATTAATATAAAAGGCAACTTTGATTTCAAAGCCACACAAAGTACAGTGATGAAGTTTACTGGATTTTAATCTGCCAAGATCAGTGTCCCAAGCAGTACAATAAAATTAAAGAAAAGTTTTGGATTTAGGCTAAGAAAGACATTTGAAAGTTCATTATATTTTATTGTAATTAATTTACCAAATTTGTTATGATGAACCAAATAACATTTAAAAGACTGCTCTCAGCAGTTTACAATTTTCAAAGCACCTGGTGTCTTTAAAACACATTATCGTTATTTTATAAAAATTATTAGTATATAAAAACATTGTTTTATTTTCATGGAGTTAGAAACTGTAAAAATTTAAAAAATATGAAATTTCACCTCCTCCAGTGTAGAGACAAAAGTGCCATGGAAACATCATCGCCTTTTCTTTCCGGGCAACAATTACAAATGAAAACATCACTCTGCTTCTTTTGCAAGCATTTCGTACTTCTATACTGTTAAATAATATCTAAGATATCGACCAAATCCACTAATTGCCAACGAGGAACAATAGAAACATACTATTTTAAGCCATTTTATTGACTTGCCACTCTTGATTTGTCTTGCATGAGTTATACAGATTGTTACTATTAGAACAATTGTAAGCTTTAGCAATCCAGGGTAACCCAATGAATTCAAAAAAATCTTGGCCTAGAATTTTTTTTTTGGTCTGAGTAATTGAATGTTTTTACTTTGTTATGGAGGGCATTTTTTTTATCACATCAGGTCAAGCACTACGTTTATCTGTAATGGATCATCAGCACCACATTGTGGTTTCGGTGTAGATATAAACAAAAGGGAGGCTTTTTAAAAGATTGCAGCCAAATTTAGTTTACATTTTTTGCTTGAGATCTCTCCTTCATTTAAAGAATGTCTGAAAGGAAACTTGAGAAGAAATCCAATGTCTCAGGGCTCTACGTATTTTAAAACTGTACTATGAGTGACTGTGGAGGAGATTTATCTGTTATTGATGCAAAGTTTGCTTTTCTTTAATGTAGTTGTATGGCTCTGGAGAAGATATATATCTGATATTGTTGTAAAATTTGCTTTTCTTTATGTTCATTGTTGTATGGCTCTGGAGGATAATAGACTGTTTTCTTTCTTTTGTTTTTGAAGTTTGCATTTCTTCAATGTAGTTGTGTTCTCCACCTGTTCATTTGGACAGGAACTTATGCTCGTATGATATATAACTATTAGAAAGACATAGTGTTAAAATATTCAGATGATTAAAACTGTCACGAACACACAAAGCTTTGCAGCTGCCTACTAAGCTGAACTGCTAATGTCACAAAAGTAATCTAAAATTAATCTTCAATTATTCCCACTGATTGCCACCCCAGCCCTCAAGAATAAAAAGTAAAAACAACATTGATTGTAATAAATGCTTCCTCAGACCTGTATGTCATGTCAACATGACCTTTGTAAAAGTTTGGGGTTGGGTCACTTACATCTAAGTAGTCAGTCAGTGGTTCCACAGGGCTTCCGCCATCAGCCTTTAGCATAGAGTTAAAAGCTTTGTACTTTTTGATCAAATTTTGGACACTGGTCTGATGAGACTGCAGGGTGCGCCGTGCTGTCTCCATCTTGTGCAGCTTCACTCTAGATACAGATAAAGGTGGAATTATTGAAAAAACATCACTTCCTTTTATTCTCCAAGAAAATAGAAATTTAAATGAAAGTCTCATAATTTTTTTTAAATTGACAATTACAAAGAAACATGAACTGGAAACATTTTTACCTTCAGAGAAAATTTTGAAAACCATGAAATTCAAATATTTAAATTCCTTTGACATTGAGCTGAAAAATACAATATATATAAAAAAAAATACAAGTATTTAGGTACCTTCAAACTACCACCGAGAAAAGATATTTGATCTCTATCTAGGCAATGCACCTTACTCCCTCTAAAAAAAAAAAAAACACTTAAGATATCACAGCTTTTCATTCCGTTCTTTACATTTATCAGCTTTTGTATAAAGGCACTTTTTTCAAATTATTAGTGTAGACATTGTCTTGAAAAGTTTGTGCCAAATTGGTTAAGGCTTAAAATAAAGGAAGTTCTTTTTTTTTTTTTGTTATTAATTTTTTAAACTTTTCCTTCATCTGGTAGTCAACTGAACTTCTAGGGATCTCCTTCATGTAAGGTACCTTTTATTATTTTTTTTTACTAACGAAATATTTTCAATTTCCATTCATCTTATTTGTCTGTGAATTTAAAAGATTTTTCTCTCTTTAGTTATATTACCAAAACTATTGATCCATTACTACCATTACACCAAAATTAAGCCAAACCCACTTATAAGTTTTTAAGTTTAAGGATTTTTTCTCTTCCAGATTATATGCAATTACAAAGAAAGAAAATGTTGGTTTATTTTGCAGCAACTCAATAATAGCTGATGATATGAGTCTGTAACTGTAAGAGGCATTTTACTCCATTCCTTTAATGCATTTTACTCAGCCACCAGCTTTTATTTGTGTTTGTATTTATAATTATAAAAAGTTCCAGACATTATTAACCGTTCAGTGACCTGATAAATCACTATTGCTGATTATATTGCTGCTTTTTCAAAAACCTCCACCCTCCTAAAGTTGCCAGCATTAAGTGCTGTAACAAACCATTAGGAGATCGAAGTTCAGATAAATTTTCAGACCCACATTAATTCATGAAATGCCACTGTGATATCTACAGTTACAGGGACTTTAAGGGTGAGATTTTTAGCACTCAAATCCTAAGTTTACAGGTTAAAAAAAAATCAAATTTTTTATTGTGAAAAAAAAAAATTGAAACTACTATTTCTGTCTTTCGAATAGTTTGGAGAGTACTGAAACGACGACTGTTTGTATCCAAATTCATTGGGAATGGGAACCATTCATTGCAGTGTAGTTGTCTCGTTGTCTGAACACTGGACAGGCAGTACTGATTCTAAGACGTATAATTGGCGGTGCAGCATTTGTTGTATAATATTATGCTAATTCAGAGTAAATTGTAAGTGAACCAACTGGAAACACTGAATTGGTCAGTCCAGCATTAGTTTGTTGCTATGCCCCAAAATTGCTAGAGCGATAAGTTATATAAATCAAAGTGCATGTAAGAACAAGTTTAGTTAAGTTTCACCGTGTCTATAGATCTTGATTATACTGATAAAGGATCAATCTAGCTAGATCTAGACCTGCACCTAGGTCTAGAATCTAGATCTAGATCTATTTATCTCACCTTTGAAGTTGGGCAAAAGATGATTCAAAAGAAAAAATGGCCAAAAGAGCCAACACTGCGATGCAAGTTTTCATTTTTCCTAAGCTTTGCTGATCCCTTCTGGTGTGAACCGACAGTCCCAAAATGTATAACAGATCTTTATCTAGATCTAGAAGTCCAGACTGTCTAAAGGTTTATAACAAAATGACTTGAAAACAAAGTGAGCACGGCTGCAAAACAAACTCTGTAAGTAACAGAATGACCACTGATAAAGAGACGCCGATCCTTGATGCACTTAGGACACTTTTAGGGCGTCATGTGATATTGACTAATTTAGAAGCTAAACAAGCAAGGTAGAGTGTAGTTCTGGCAGTTCATTGATGCTTTGCTAGAGAGAGAGAGAGAGAGAGAGAGAGAGAGAGAGAGAGAGAGAGAGAGAGAGAGAGAGAGAGAGAGAGAGAGAGAGAGAGAGAGAGAGAGAGAGAGAGAGAGAGAGAGAGAACTTTCTATAGTACCAGTGCTCTGAGGAAGGAAAACTTATGATTGTATCGGTTATTTCATGCATTTTAATTACAAGTATGGTGTTATCCTTGCTTGGGATATAGCACTGTGAACCTAAATAGATGTAGATGTGTCTGTTTTTATAGAAAGATAATTAATTAAAAAAAAAAACAAGAAACAAGAGAGCAAAACAAAACAAAAACAAACCAGTTATTAGTTTGTTTTTTACGAAGTACCAGTTGGTCTTAATGTTTATAGGGTCCACCTAGATTTAAACACGTCGGTATTGAAGTAAAAGAACCACGAGCTAACCGCATTTCATATTTTGATGAGTCTGTCAGAGAACGTTTATGAGCGATGTGTGCCTAATTCTAATATGCCTCAGTTTCATACATGTGGTATTTTTTTGTGTCTCTATGCTTTGATATAACCTTTCTTTGGTGTCTCACCTTGCTTTGTCGATTACCTTAAATAATAAAAAAATAATAAAAAATTAACATTTAGCTGTATTGCTTAAAACGGGATTGATTCATTTTTAGAATTTCCTGTGTAAACACGAATCTAAATTTTGAACAGAGGAAACAGTCAAACAACGATAAAGACGGGACAGACAAAGCTTGACCTAAGGATCTAACAATGCAAGTGTAAGTGATAGGCAATTGAAAAAATAGAACAATAGAATCAATAACAAACCTAGATCTAAATTCGGTATCGACAACTAGGACGAAAGTATTAAAAAAATTTTATTATGCATGTGACAGTAGAAACTATAGATGAAGTAAAAGAAATAGCAGCGTCAGTAGTAGTGCTGTTGCTGCATAATACATTCTTTAGGCAAAAAAGTTGCAGGCTTCTAAAATTTCCAAGTCAGCATTTCGAATGACTTCTTACGCATTTCCAGACAGAGTTTGGTAAAGCCGCCTCTCGAGCTTGCTGAATGAATGAAGTTTTGAACTAGAAGATAAGTACTTTTTCTCACAAGGAGTGTGGGCAAGATAAGTGGTAGTTTCTGTCCATACCCAGAACACATTCAGAGGCCAACAGGTAAGCAGAGAGTATATCTATCCAATTGGCGAAGTTTACAAGTTGTATGATGAGTGATGCCAATAGGATTTCTGCTGTTCTGGCATTATTTGTATGTGAACGGTTACGAAAGATCAATTGACGTCCAGGTTTAAGCTTTGTTGATTGCCAATCAGTGAGATCAAAGTTCAAACTATAACGGGCAGCATCTGAGCATGTGACTCCATAGTACCGAGTACTGCTTAAATCACGACTTAAGAATCATTTTAATTCTTCTTTGACTCTAGTGTTCCGCCGTGAACAATCATAACCAGTGTAAAGTTTCACCAAGGGTCGCGACTCAGTACTAAAACTCAAGTAAGTAAAATTGAAAGAGTTATCGGGCTTTTATTGATTCATGTTTGTGCGGAAAAAAGAATTGAATAAATAATGTCAAATGTCAAGATGCAGAACTGGGTTTTAGTGATGCGCATAGCAATCTAACCCGGAAGAGAGCAACTTTTTCCGTTATCCAATCATTATTTAGTCTGTTAAGGCCTGTTCCCCGACAGGTCCTAAGACTCCTCCGTCTGGGCGGACCTGTATATTGTCGATGTCAGGTAACGTCACTGGCTTCTGTCCTGAGCAGCCTGATGTAGATGTTCCAGGTCTGAAATGCTGGTTAATTTTGCTCGCATTAATAGTTCCTTGAAAGTCTTTAAAAGTCTTGTCTGAGAGTTAATACAAAAGATGTTTTGGCCACCCTTTTCTTTTTAAAGCTTCTTTTTCGAAATATCGTATCTTGGCTTTGTTAGTTGGTGTTTTGGAGTCTTGCCAAAAGGTCGTGTCGAAGAGTCTCCATCTGGTTTCAAGTATAGCGAAGGTGGTTGGTACTTCACCTGTTTTATATTGTGGAGAAACTAATCTTGTTGGTGATTGTTATTGGCCATTGGATATTACGGACCTCTCTAAGTTGTTTACGGTGAAAGGTGTTGTGTCTTTTTGTTTTGTGAGGGCCACAGTTGTACAAAAGCATAGATTTCACTAGAGCGCGGTGCAGTTTAAGCCTTGTTTTATTTTATGGCCTCTTATCCACACTGCTGTAATTTATGTAAAAATGCAGTTGACAGCAGCTACTTGCTTCGGCATAATTAAATCTTCGTTATGACCGCGGAGAGAACCTACTTTCTTTACGGTATTTTCTGCCAGTGCTTGTTTTCTCATTTCTTTCTTTCTTTTTTTTTTTTGAACGGTCGTGTATTTCATTTTGTTGTTATTGGCGTGGACACTGACACCTGCTAGGTGTTTTCTGATTTCATTCACGTCCTTGAAGCTTGTACCAGTACTTAACATGTCGATTCCTGTGTTTTATACTTCTATATTATGAATGTAAATTTTTAAACTGCAGACTTTCAAAGCATTAGGTCGCTGTTTTTATAATAAAACACCAGTGTCATGGCAAGGCCTTAATCCAGGTATTTCATAATTATGTATATATATATATATATATATACATAAAAATAATTATGATATTTATATATCTATTTGTAAGCTCTCCTAGACTCCGCACTTTACATGAGGGATATAAAATAAAACAAAACTTTTGTCAGTGCAAACATACTGTTTATTGTGTACGAAGTTTTTACGACCACATCTGAGCAGCAGAAATACATCAAAAGTCCATGTTATCGGCATATATTTTTTTCATACATGACATTATATACCTTCATCAGTGTGCTTTTTCGCATGATTATAAGAATGAATAATTTGCTTCAACAGTTTTAGTAAGCAAAGCATGGCTACTATGTCTTACAATTGCCCATAAAGATCATGCAATGCATCAATTTTGCTTCTTTTTTTTTTTTAATTTGTTTAGCTGACTCGTCATTTGTACTGAAATAAAACCGCCTGATGTGAATGCATAAGGATATTTTCCACGCCCCCCCTCCCACCCCCCGGCTCCCTCTTTAGTAAAATAAACCAAACCAGCAAGTGTATATGAGGGAGATCAGAATTTGTCAATCAACGATTACACGGAGAGTTTAGTCTTTGACTGAAAGGAACAAGTGCGAATCTTACACATGGTGGTGCTGGATTTTCTTGGACGGCTCTAAGGGCGGCAGAGACAGACTGTGCGGGCAGTCTAGTGAGTTAAATAGGTGTGAAAACACTCGTGAGTTACATAACACGCATCAGTTAGTTAGAATTAGCACACAAAAAAAATTATTTACAAAAAGTTTTAAAACATCTAGAACTGGAAAAAGAGGGATCATCATTCTCTTCCCCAATTTAAAAAAAAAATCCTCAATTAGGTAAAGAAAGATTTGGCGCCAACCATAATGATTGTAATCAAAGAATTCATAGAAAAAACAGATAAAGAGTGAGATAAAAATAACTACACATTGCATTGATACACAAGGAATGTTAATACATGTAGGGCGAAAAGTCATCCAAATTTTTATTGTCTAATCTAAGCTATAGATTTCCCATCTTCGATTCTTTCACCTTCTTATTCCACCTGTATCGACCCTTTTAGACCAAATATTCGATCTAGGCCTGAGGTCGTATCGGAAAATAAACTTCAGACGATCGTAAGCTAATACTTTTGGTAACGATGTATCGCTAAGTTCCAACGTATTTATTAAACTTTTCTGGAAGAAAGGTGACCTAGGGTCTGTTGAAGAAATAAATTGATTCAAGGGCAAGTTCAATGTAAATAATCTTTATTCTTTTGCCAAGAAGTAGATCTAGAACAAATCTAGAACTAGAAAAGTTACATAAGCTTATGTCTGTTTTACCGAAATAATTATGATTCCGAAAATAAAGTCATCTTATTGTTCCCTCCCGATTTTCCTAAAACTTTTTAGATGGCCAGCGAGTTGTTGTTGTTGTTGTTATTATTATTATTTTCAGATAATAACGATGATTAATTAAATAATAAAAACCAAATCCTGAAAGTGATGACATTTAATTCGGACTTTGAAATCTTTGAAACACTTTAGTGTAATACTTATTGAAACAAACAAAGCGTAAAAAGACTTAAGACGGGTAGAGAAAGTTGTTAATTACAAAATTTGTAATATAATTATGTATAATTTGTTTTCTTTTGTTACGACTTTATATGCTTCTATTAAAATCAGAAACTCTCCTTCTTGCATGAGATTTAAACGTGTTTAATCAGAAAGAAAACTATCTTCATAAGCATGAAATTTGTTTACAAATAATTAAGGGAAAAAAAGGGTGCAAATTTCTAATAAAGGGCTGCAAATTTTAGACAATAAATTAATAGTAATCTCCCCTTAAACAGTCAACAGAAAACAAGAAGTCCGGGGAGAATGACAAGACTCCGAGTGCGCATGCGTTCAACAATCACATGATGTTGCTGGCCTTTCCTCTCAGATAGTCCTCGCAGTCGTCATCATCTGTTGTTTAAAGAAGAATAAAAAAAAGCTCATAAGTTTTACAGAGTCGAGCGGTAGGCTAAACCTACTTAAGATAAAACTGAAAAAAAAAAAAAAAAAAAAATCTTGACATTGGTCAAGTTTCGATTCTGGCTATGTACAGAAGTGAAGTAAGAGGGTGTAACAAAAGTATGTAAGTGTATTATTCAATACATGTGATTTCAGTTGATTTTTTTTTGAACCCCCACCAGTTAGGGTCGTGCTAAAGAAGAAGAAAGCCTAACTTGATCAATAGTCTGACCTATGGCTCGAGCTGGATACGTCCATCCCTACAGATCTCTCAGTGTTAACCATCCAGCCACCGACATTAGTTCTAACATTTTGATAGGGCCGAGACCGTAGCATAATTATAATTTGGGCAAACATGGTGGTTTGGGTTTAAATAATTTCATGAGTTAAAAAATAGAGCCTTTTTCAAAAAGTTATTTAATAAGATTGGCACTAACAAAAGTGTGGATAATAGCATCCCGCTGCAGTCTTAGAAAAGAAAATCGAGTAATTGAATTCTTACAATTTCCCACTCAAACAAACATGTCATTTGACATGAAAGCCAGTAGAAGGAAGATTTTATAAGCCTTTATCTACATAATGCCTACCGTAACAACGACCTATAACGTGGCGCATATGCAGTGATCATAGTACTATCTTCCATTTCCTGAACTAAGAACACACCATACCACACCCTGGGAGGATTTGAGGCCCCTTAACTTCTGATTTAAACCATATTATATCCACTAAATCAGGATGTCATAACTAAAGTTATTAAAAACAATAGCATTGAAATAAAAGGCTGCTATGACAGTTAATGATTACTTTTTACATTTCTTACAATAGAAATAATTAAATATTAAAAAAAGCATTTAAAACTTCTCACTACAAATCCACAGATGTATTCTTTAATTAGTGGACAACGCGAAAGAGAAGAACAGTATGTTAAAGCATTTTCGCTCAAAATAAAAAAAAAAATAAAGCAAAGGAATTTGAAAAATCCATACGAAAATGGAGGACGGTTAAAACATATTCTTTTACCTTTTTTATTCAATGGTGCCCAAATAAGTGCTCTTTGCCTACAGAGTCAAGAAAGAAATAAGTATAAAGCTAAACCATCACGTATCTCTGAACTGTTACATATTTTGGCTGAGTATCTGTAGGCATCAGAAAATGGCTAGATGGGAGTTAAAGAAAGCTGATTGGCAATGCCGAGTTTATTGCTGCAATAAGCCTGTTAGTGGTAAAGACGTTTGACCGTTAGAAATGAATTTATACGTTAATACGATCCAGGTTTCCGTCTGTCCCATCCTCCATTTTCATAGACATAGATACTGTGGCACATAACAAAAAAACATTGAAACGAGCAAGGCTTTTATTTTTATTCTCATTTGCGAAATACTTATTAGTTTTGCTTTTCTTTTTCTTTAACGACAAAATGCTTGCAAAACAGTGAAACCTGATGATTATTTCTTAATATTTATTTACATGCTATTGGCACAATTTCATGAATCGATGGATGTTTTTCTTCTGAAGTAAATTATCAAATTTTGAACAATATTAAGTATTGCAAAAGAACATTTACTTTTATCAAGACTAAGGAAGAAACTTATTAGCTATATTTTACACGAAGCTTACAAATAATTCTTACATGCAACTGATTTTAACTTCGAATCTGTTTTATATTTAAGGAATGTGATTTCACGACAGCTGTTCTACCTAGATGGAAGTCATGAGCTCTACTTTAAGTTGTTAGCGTATCAAACGATAGCGTCTGCAAAAATACACATTGGTATTAAATTAAAATAAAAAAAGGGACACATAGAATGTGCACTTGATTAAACATTTACAACAATGCTTCTGATTGTGAACAGAACTCACGACTTCAACAAAGTGGCACAACCCTATGAAATCGCATTCCCTATAGTTTGCTTCATCGGAAAAAAACAAACAAACAGCAACAACAACAACAACAACAACAACAACAACAACAACAACAACAACAACAACAACAACAACAACAACAACAACAACAACAACAACAAAACGCTACCAGCTGTCTATGCACTTTGCGGTTTGATAAACTGTATGAAAAAGGAAAGTAAGTGTTGTCTCCCAGGCTCGGGGTGTTTGTGTGAAGCGCCACCTACCGTCTAGATGCTGTTTACTCTCGTCCTCAGAAGACTCGCCACTGGAGTAACGGCTGGAGCCGTGGTTCTTCCTGGGCATTCCGTCCCGGTGCACTAGCCAGTACGTGCGGAAAGATTCCTGACGGAAGTGCGCACACGTCACGAGGGGAGAAAAATAGGGCATAGGGTGTGGTGGGGTTAGATGAAGGTCACTAATTATTAAGCTTATTTTTTCTAAAGTTCACGAGCTTATATCTTTTACAGGAATTTTTTCACTCTCCGAATAAAAATGTTCAAGAATCCTTTTATTAATTAAAATATTCAACCGCATTATAAATATCCCATATTGTATTATAGGATAAAAAATAAGATTCTTTGGTAATGGGAAAAAAAAAAAAACAATACAAAAGACTAAAGGAAAAACGCGACAACAGCAAACAAATCCTCAAAGAAAAAACAAAGTAAAACGACACCCCCCCCCCCCCCCCCCCCTTAAAAAAAACCAAGCAAAAATAAACAAACAAACAAAAACCAAAAAAAAATAAAAACAACAACAACAACAACAAAAATTCACTTACTTTTCTCTCTTTGAAGAACATCATGAGTTCTCGATCACACTAGAAAAGATTGATAAAATTCATGATCGGCGGAATTGATTCTAGTAAGTATGATTCATTTTTAAAAATGCTGATGCACTCTTCTATTTGTACCTCCCTCTTATTCGTGCAATTAATAAAAACAAGAACAATTCACCCGGCACTTCCTCCATCAGTCTCCCCATCTCCTGGCCTAAATCATTGACCTTTTTGTTCTTTTTTCTTTCTGTCTCTCTCGTTCAAATCCTTTATATCATTCCTCAGCATAAACTATTCTCCTCAACATCGTTTTGCTTGACTGTTCCACACCGTGATTCGAGCAATGTCTGTTCCGCTCTCTCTATCGATCATTCATTCAACATCCCTCCTCTCATCTTGGTCTGTTCCTCCTCTCTCTGTCCATCCCTTGCTCCTTTTGCTTTCTGGCCCTCCCAACACTCATGATCTCCTGCACCTCTCGCACCTCCCACATCTCCCACATCTCCCACATCTTACCAGAACACAGTCATCCTCTCTGGGCTCCATCATGAATCCTCCCAGGGTAATCAGAGCCTCATAGGTCATCTGACTTATGTGGATACGGCCAGCTGGTGGGGAGATTGGGTGGAGGGGGCAGTAAGTGGGAGAGATTACAATAGCAAGTTAGAGAAA
This sequence comes from Elysia crispata, assembly GCA_033675545.1. Taxonomy (NCBI): domain Eukaryota; kingdom Metazoa; phylum Mollusca; class Gastropoda; family Plakobranchidae; genus Elysia; species Elysia crispata. The sequence continues at coordinate 53,321 of JAWDGP010002778.1, read as the reverse complement.
AAGATGCAGGGAGAGGGAGAAAGAGAGAAAGAGAGACATAGAGAGAAAGAGAAAGAAAGAGAAAGAGAAAGGAAAAGACGGAGGAAGAGAAAGAGAAAGAGAAATTGAGAGAGAGAAAGAGGGAAAGAGACAGAGAGACAGAGGATCCAAATAGAAAAGCAAAATCACCGTACTTGGAGGACAACTTTGTAATTATAAAGAATCCAAAAGTGTAAGTGTGTGTGTGTGTGTGTGCCTCTAAATAGTGTAAGTACAAAAGCCTAATAGGAACAGGCACACATCTTTATGACTGAGGGGCAAGAAATGAAACACTACATCTATTAACGTATAAACGTTCGCCTTTACTGCGGCTTCGTCGGAAATGTACAGAAGAAAGTGAAGTTCATAGATTGTAGGCAGATTCAAATGCTTATAAAAACAATTTTCTCTCTGAAAAGACACTTTTTCAATCTTATACAAGAAGAAAAGATCTTGTTTTAAGAGAAAAACAGAAGGTCGACACAAAACAAAAAGCATACGAGGAGTTAACCCTCCCCCCCTCCCGTTTTGGCAGTCCCTAGTGCGGGGCGTGGTGGGCAGATTAGCACAGAGAGTGCATACAATAATTCCGGCATCAAAATGTTAATGCTCTGTCTAAGAAGTATAAAAATCTAATTTTATAAAATCTCAATCTGTTTATACATCTCTAAAACGCTCATTGTAATAAAAATACAAAAAAGTTCCCGCAGGATATGGCATTTGTAAACACGTTGTGCTGCAGTTTTGAGCCTCATCTTGAGCGTTATGATGAAGGTTAGAATAGATTGAGAGAGTGCACTCATTATATTTTTTTCCTCAGATTTTCTTACGTTTCCCCAGCGATTCCATCTTGGCAGCGATGCTCACTGTTTCCCCGAACAGACAGTAGCGCGGCATCTTGGAGCCAACCACACCGGTAACCACAGAGCCTGAGAGGGAGAGAGAGACAGAACCAGACAAGATAGCTCAGGAGTAGGGCCTACTGTCACACGCTAGCATATAGCAACAATATAACCGTGCCCAAACATTGAAACATGCATTTTGTTTGTACAACATAATTATCAGAACGCTGCTCTGAGACACAAAATAACATTAGACCTGGTATATCCTTTATTTGAGAATAATGTCCAACATGTTTGAAATTCACGCATATTCATATTTTTTTTGTACCTATCAACAGTTTAACAATGAGCGAAATTACGAATTAGACTATTAATTTTTTTTTTTTTTACAAAATAGACTTAGGAGGTCTAAAACGATAAACTTTGTTACTTTTCTTTCTCTGTAAAACCAGTGGAGTAAAAATTGCTACCTTGACTTGGCACTCTTAGCAAGTAGATAGCACAACCTAGTGTAACAATGGCTAATCTAGGCTAACAATCGTAAGTACCTGGTCCTGGCTTAAATGTGGCTACCCTGAGCATATAAGTTACTAAACCTGACTTGACAATGGTTACTCCCGACTAATGAGTCGCTACGCCAAATTATCATTCTTGCTAGTGACTGGTCAATGGTTGCCTTGGTTAATATGAAGCCTCACATGGCTAGTTAATTACCCTCCTATGATCCTGCCTCTTCTAGCTATCAAATAAAGATTATAATTTCCCTTGCTTTCTCTTTGGCTAATTTGTAGATGAAACCCAGGCTTTTTGGTGGTATATCGCCAGATATTAAGAGGTTATCACTAGTTGGACAAGAGTTACACTTTAACATTTCACTGAACTGCTGTGGCTGATAGGCGGTTACCCTGAGCCAATAAGTAACTAATAATTTCCTCTAACAAAGTAGCCATGTCCTCTTAGATGCATCTGATCGCGTAGCGGCTACCCCGTCTGATCTAAATTTTGGCGAAATTATCTCATTTACTCTAAGTGGCATGCTGTCTATCGTGGCAACCAATCGTTCCAAAATCTTTTTGATCTCGTGCTACCTCTATGTGCTTGTCCTGATTCGTCAACTCCAGAACAATGACTACTTCAAGCTTTGTGTCTGTCACATAATAGATGGCGATTGCAAGAGATCCGTCGTAGATCTATGTATTTGACCAATATGAACCGCGACAACTCCCTTGCATTATTTTAAAATTATACCGATTGCTCCCCCTGATCGCCGGTTATTTCTCGGAATGAACTAAGCGTGACAACTCCTACCGCTGTGACATCCGATCCTCAGCTTGAACTTGGTCCCAGGGAGGTGGGGAATCTCCAGCCGCCGGATACAGTCGAGCAGATCCAGGGCCATGGTGCCGATCTCTGCCGCGTGACGCTTGCCGTTCTTCTTGGGCACGCCTGACACGATCACGCGTGTTGGGTTGGACGGGGGGTGAGGAGAGGTTGAAAAAAAAAAGAGTCACAATGAAGGGCGACAGACATCTGATATCTGAGTTGTGATCTGGTCTGACAACAAAGTAGTTCATGGTTGGATCTTCGGATGAAACTTCTGAGGGAGGGTTTGGGTCTATATACTCACAGTCTTGGCTTAAAGGCAAGCCGCCTTAGACGTACAAGATTCTTCGAAACGTAAAGGGGAAGTAAAACTTAACAAAGAAGTGGGAGTACAAGAGAATGAGATCTTTAAGAAAGCTTAGCATTCAGGCTAGAGATAGGTGCCATGAACAGTTTAACAACAAAGACGTTCGAATATGACATCAAGCTGGCGTTAAAAAAGATGAAGGAAGATAAAGATTCAAATAATGTTGATCAGCAAATAAATAAAAAAAACAAAAACAAATCAAGAACAAAAACAACAAAAACAATAAAAACGAACCTGAAATTTAAATCACATGACATAATAATATATTAAAAAAAAAAAAAATTAAACGAAAACATGAATAATATTGAAAGAAGATTGTACTTTGCAAAATAAAAAAAAGTATGATATTCTCATTAAGTTCGGAAATATCTACGAAAAAACGGCCTAAACAAACTTTTAACGGTTTGCCTTAAATTTCTTTTAGAATCAGGCATAGTTCTAGAAAATCTGTAACTACCTTGACCCATATAGTTATCAAATAATATTTAAATTGTCAATACGATTCAAAAACGAATCTTTCCAGTGATAATACTAAAACAAGGAGTGTATAGATAGAAATATCTATTAAAAAAAAAAACAACAAACTACCACAGACATCATACAGAGCAGTGCAAAGTTTAGAAAACCTCTGGCAAAGTCGACAACGATAAGTATCAGTACTTAACACCACAGCGACTGGGCATCTATCTGAGACAAAGATATAGAACACTTGACGTGTATAGCTACCTGACACCACCATATAGGCGTCTCCTATAGTCTCCACCTTGTAGACGTCATAGACAGCTATGCGCTCATCGAAACAGGAGTAGAGACTGTTGAGCATTTCTACCACCTGGAACAGGTGAAGAGGATTAAAAAAAAAGTTTTGTGGGGCTTAAGGGTAAGTAAGATGGATATGATAGATGGAATGGAAGAATGAAAAACAGATAGAGCGAGAAAAGTAAAGGGAGAGAAAGACGGAGAGAGGTATAGAGAAAGAGCTGGAGAGAGAGAGATAGGCAGAGAGGCAAAGTGATCTAAGCCGTAGTAAAAAAAAACAGGAAAAAAATATGAGCGAAATTGCAAATGGCGTAGAAAAATGATTTTCATTAACCTCTTTCACTTATTAACTGGCACCTCATTCTCTTCCTTACAAACAAACTGATAGGCCTCCACCTACATGAGGAAATCAGCAAAGTTCTTGCTGCATAACAAAATGTTAGGAAGAAATAAAAACATGCTGTATAGTCTCCCGGACTCTCATGCCCCCTGTTAGCACCGGCTGTTTTCACAACCACCTATACAACACAGGTTTTTATTAAGATCTGGATGAAGGACTTATTGGAAAAGCAAAACAAAAACCAACAGCAACAACAACAACTACAACTAAAACCGATTACATAGCCTTTGCTCTTGGCTTCCTCTTTCCCATTCTATTATAATCCTCTGGCAAACCAAAACATTATACTCTACCCAACACTCCTACTTTTCCTCCTGAAAGACTCCAACTTCTCCTGAAACGTACGGAAAAGCTCAAAGGTGAAGCTCTAAGTGTCAAGCAAATAAGATCTCTTTTTATGGTCTCTCTCCTCCTTTCTCTCCCTTTTCCCCGTCTCTCTCTCTCTCCCTCTCTATCCCCCCCTCTCTCTCTCTCTCTCTCTCTCTCTCTCTCTCCCCACCCTCTTGCCTGTATAGGAGAACTCCTGGCGGAGATCTGGGTGAAGCCCTGGATGTCTATCTGTCTCTCCCTCCCTCTCTCTCTCACTCTCTCTCTCTCTCTCTCTCTCTCTCTCTCTCTCTCTCTCCCCACCCTCTTGCCTGTATAGGAGAACTCCTGGCGGAGATCTGGGTGAAGCCCTGGATGTCTGCCTGTCTGTCTATCTTTCTGTCTGTCTGTCTGTCTCTCCCTCTCTTCCCCCCCTCTCCCTTGCCTGTATAGGAGAACTCCTGGCGGATATCTGGGTGAAGCCCTGAATGTCTATCTCTCCCTCCCTCCCTCTCTCTCTCTCTCTCTCTCTCTCTCTCTCTCTCTCTCCCCACCCTCTTGCCTGTATAGGAGAACTCCTGGCGGAGATTTGGGTGAAGCCCTGGATGTCTGCCTGTCTGTCTATCTTTCTGTCTGTCTGTCTGTCTGTCCCTCTCTCTCTCTCTCTCTCTCCCCCCCCCCTCTCCCTTGCCTGTATAGGAGAACTCCTGGCGGAGATCTGGGTGAAGCCCTGGATGTCCGAGAAGAAGATGGTCGACTCGTTGAAGTTCTCGGCGGTGACCACCTCGTTCTGCTTGAGCTGGTCAGCCACGGACTTGGGCAGCATCTGGTACAGCAGCGTGTCCGTTCTTTTCTTCTCCTTGTTCAGAGCTTTCGTTCTGGCGGCGACACGTTCACATTTATCGATATGTTGGGTATGTCATGATTTGTCATTGAACTTCATTTCATTTATGTGTGCCTGAATTGCAATCAAAATGACATTTCCTATATATAAACTATAAGAAAACATAAGTAGCTCTTAATGAATTATCTAGGACATATGAGTTGGGGGATGGCTTTTTGAGCGAAAACCCAAAGTATAATTATTGGAAAGGATGTTGATAACTGAAGAGGTTGTAGAACATTGATCGCATGTAAACTCACCGATCTGCTAAAGTGATGGAATATTTCTGGATTTCGTTCGTCAGCGAGTAGACAGCATAGATGATGACTGGACAGAGTATGAACACACACACAAACACCACCGATATGGCCACCATCTTCTGTAAGTTGCTTGCCTGTCGCTCGTCCAGCACCTGAGGTACGGTGGAGATGGGCGCGATTGGAGGAAGGTTTGTGTGTATGTATAGTGGGCAGGGGGGGGGGGGGTAGATAAAACAGTATAGACAGGAGAAGAAAATTGTTGCCAACTATAATGGCGAAGGAGCAGAGCAAGTTAAGGTGAGAGAGAATGAGTTAAGGAGGTGTCGAGGGAGAGGGAGACTCAGATAGACAGTATGGGTGAATAAAACTCAGACTATAGAAAAGTTTCGAAGAAGCTGAAAGAAAATGAAAATAAAAAGAGAGACATGAAAATTCAGACAAAAAGAGAATCGGAAAGAGATTAAAAAAAAAAACAACAAAAAACAAAAAACACATCGATACACAAATCAATAAATACAGAAAAAATAAATGATAGACAAAACGAGAGTGGATTCGCCTGTTACAACAATTTCGTGAATAACTAGCATACTTGCGTGATTTCTACAGCCAGCTCCCTCTGTGTCTCGAGTAACAGGTCCATGTACCTGGTCATGTTGTTAAACCAGAACTCTGCTGTCTTGAACGAGCCTATTCCGCCTCGGTCATTCCGCCTGATCTCTGCTCTCATCCGCCCCAGCACCACGAGCAGCATCTCGTTACCCTGGAGCGAGCAGGGGAAAAATCCCACATCATTACCAGAATAGGATTCGGAAATCAGTGATCGAAACGATGGTCTGATTGTGAAAAACGTTCACAATAATGCAGTTCTACGATTAATCTGTACGATTTAAGTATCAAAGAAAGAAGTGAAATACGAGTTAGAATAATTTGAAGCAAAGAGTAACTAAAATTCCGATGTTCAAACAGGTAAAAACGTGTCGTAAATTCTTGCTGCCAATCTTTTCAAAAGAGATTGCAAGGAAATTTGCATCTCAAGCATCTATTTATTACATCACAATCAGTTTTTATTGCACCATTAATTTTATGCTATTAAATCGTCAACAGAAACTATCGATTTTATCTTAATGTCAACGGTAAAGTTTTTGTGACTTATTGAAATTATCTTTTTAATCAAATGTTCATTATATATCTCAAACTTGTAGTTCTTGTTTATTCAGAAACTTCCCTTAATCAAGCAATGAACTTGAATTTCTCGATGCTAAAATGTGTATTCGAATGTATCTTCAATAATTTGAAGATAATGTTCTGTATTTCATCGATGCTTTAATCTGTTTAATGTAAAATCATAACCATTGCAAGATCTTCCCTGGGACCAGTGGCTGGGGGCTAGAGCGTGTGCTCTAATACTCCTTAAGAATCCGAGATCCAAACAGTCAGTCTAATTTTATGAGTTTGGAGCCTCAGCTTTCCAGTTCCTTCTCGCCCGACGGGGCCTTGTTTGATATGTAGAAAAGGCATTTGGTGGACCGACTACATCATACATTCAATCAAATTAAAAAGAAAGCCAAATATTAAATTTACTTATAGAATGTGCTACATGTATTTCTCGTTTGTAATAAACTTGTGTGACAATTGCCCTACATTGCGGATGCATTTTTTCAATAATGTTCTTAATAATTACCATATGTGCCATTAAAATGTATTTACTGTAAAGTAAAGGGTTACCTGTATGTTCTTTTTAACTGTCGGATACTCTATTACAACAGATATATAGGGTGAACAGTTAACTCGATAAATTCACCAGCTAAGTGTAGTTCACCTCAATATTCTTGTTGTAAAGCGCCGCGACCAGGTCCGAATAGCGCCTGGCTGACAGGAACGTCTCGTTAGCCACGTCTTGACTCTCTGAGAACCAAAGGTAGATGTCCTGACTGGGGAACCGACCCTCCATGTAGAAGATCGTGCCCAGGGCTCGCTCCAGACCCATGTATTCCTTGGCTATAATGACTTCCTGATAGGCCACCAAGGAGCGCCATATAAAACCAGACTGCGCCTCTGAAAGAGAAAAAAAAGGTTGGGGTGAGCGGAGAGAGAGAGAGAGAGAGAGAGAGAGAGAGAGAGAGAGAGAGAGAGAGAGAGAGAGAGAGAGAGAGAGAGAGAGAGAGAGAGAGAGAGAGAGAGAAAGAGGGTAGAGGTGGGGAGGGGAGGGATAGTAACAAAGGAAATAAATAAGGAATGAAGGAGAATTTGAATAACAAAAATCCCACACTTTTAAATCAAATGGAGATATTATAAGCAAAAAAAAAAATATGAAAAAAGAGTACCTGTATGAGACATATGTGCATGTGTAACTGTAAGAAGTCTAGATTTCACCTGTAAAAGCCGAGCAGAATCATGTAATAAGTACCCGGATGAGACATAATTATTTTCCTGCAAGTTGTCTACATCACACCTGTGATTGCATGAGAGAGCCAGGTAATAATCACTCGGATGAGATCTACTTACCTGTAAGGTGCCTAGATATCACCTCTGATGAGACATATATCTGTAATGCGGCTAGTTCTCACCTGTACTGTCAGAGTACAGCCAGGTACAGACCTGTGTGCCTGTAATGTGGCTAGATCTTATCTCTTATATCATCTAGATCTCACCTGTAATATGTCTAGATCTCACCTGTATAGTGGCTACATCTCACCTGTATAGTGGCTACATCTTACCTGTAATGGCAGAATAAAGCCAGGTAATGAACACTCGGATGAGACTTGTGTACATCTCAAGTTCCTGTGTGACCGTCTGATTTAGCGTGTCCAGCTCGTACCTGTGGCGGTTCAAATAGCTCAGGAATTTGTCTTTAGACTGGAACTCGGGTCGGATCAGCGTGGGGCCTGCACGCCAATAAAAGACCACCAAACAATACGCTCAGGACAGTTTTCTTTACAATATAAAGAAAGCATGTTTTTGAGTGAGAGAAAAAGAGAGATTGAATATGTAGAGGCGTCTGGGAAGCTTTTGAGAAGGAAGAAAAAAAAAGTAGAGAGAAGATATGAGTATGATACATGTACTTATTTAAAGACACTTAGTTCTCAAAAGCATAGATACGAGTGTTATGAAATGTCCGATCAAGTTACCAAACTTTAAACTTTTCAAATATCAACAAAATTTGGAATAGTTGATCTCAAGAAAAAAACAAACCAACAAGCAGAGTCAATTTGAAGCAGCAATGCTGCGCCAGCTAGATACATAGAAACTTAATCATAAATCTTGTGATCTCCCAAAAACCTAATAAAAGGTTTTATTGGTCAAAGTCTCTGTGCTAGAAGCCTGTTGACCCACCTGTAGTCCAAAACGGAAGTTTCTCCAGGGCTCGGTCTGTTTCTGGGTAGCGTTGTAACAGTAAACTTTTCGACCTTGACCTACCAAGGTCACTGAGATAGAGGGCGCTCATATCTCGCTCCTCCTGCAGGAAGTGGATGACTTTCCCCAGCTCCACACTGTGGTGGAATATAACGCAAAGCAAACAGCAGCAATCTATGAAGTCTTTTTTTTTTAAATAAAATATGCACAGTAAAAACTTGTTTCTCTATGGGTGGTTTTATTTCGTTAAAACACAAAGGAATACAAAAATTAGTTTTTTTAAGCATAAAAAAAAAATTCATGCTAAATAAGAAAATCAGAGACCTAATCTAGAAAACACAAATTTAATGTTGATTTGCTACTGAGTCTCTTTAAAAAATTTAAACCCCAACATAAAAAACAACAATAGCATCAACAAAACACAAAGACGAGCTTACTTTATTAATAAAAACGCTTCGCATGTTTTCGTTTATTAACGCTTAAAACAGTGCACAGTCTTACACACTTTCCAATAAAAATGATGAGTAGATAAATATTGAGAGAGAGAGAAAGATGGAGAGAGAGAAAAAGAGAGAAAGATATATATATATATATATATATATATATATATACAGAGAGAGAGAGAGAGAGAGAGAGAGAGAGAGAGAGAGAGAGAGAGAGAGAGAGAGAGAGAGAGAGAGAGAGAGAGAGGACAACGAAGTAAACAGAAAGAAAGACAAACGGACATAGCCTAAGACTTTGGATAATAGTTGATTGCTTAGTGTTACGATCTCCACAAACCCTTATTACAGGGCTTGACCTAGACATTCAAGATAGCACTAAAAACTCAACTGAGAGAAAAATAAGCCTCAAAAACTGAAAATTGACCTGCTGAGCAGAATGCCCCTGCCAACAATTGGAACCTTATCTGCAAAATAAAATGTCCCTATCAACCGCAGAGAAACTCATCTGTAGAGCAGAATGTCCCTGTTAACCATTTAGGACCTTCTCTGTAAAATAAAATGTCCCTACCCAGCGCAGGGGAAGCTCACCTGTAGAGCAGAATGTCCCTGTTAACCATTTAGGACCTTCTCTGTAAAATAAAATGTCCCTACCCAGCGCAGGGGAAGCTCACCTGTAGAGCAGAATGTCCCGAATCTGGGATGAGTTGATGTAGTTGGTGAACGTGGTGAAGAAGGTGTTGGCGGTGAGGCCGGTGAGTACCACCACTGGGATCATCACGATTGACGTCATCTTCACCAACTGCTTCCGCTTCCCGGATGACGTAATAGGGTTGCCTAAGAAAAGCTAAGATTGGGACTACACGACTCTCTTGTAGTATTTTTTTGTAATTCATTATGAAAGATAAGAGCCTTAGAAAAGAAAGGAAAAGAAAAATAACAAAGAAGTGAAGGGTGACACCATTAAAGTCTTTTTTTTTTTTTTTTTTTAAATTTTTACATTTCCATCAGTTTATCGACCGTTAAAGAGTTAATGTCTTCCATTATCTTTGAGAAAAGTCACTTTGTACATGTGCAGGTGACTCCTTAGGTTTATAAGCGGAATGCTGATGTGCAAGAACTAGAGGAGGCGTCTTTGGACATTTATACACCTTTTTGCATAATCTCTCTCTCTCTCTCTCTCTCTCTCTCTCTCTCTCTCTCTGTCCCTATCTCCCCCCCCTCTCTCTCTCTCCCAATCTGCCTCTCTCTCTGTCCCTATCTCCCCCCCTCTCTCTCTCTCCCAATCTGCCTCTCTCTCTGTCCCTATCTCCCTCTCTCTCTCTCTCTCTCCCAATCTGCCTCTCTCTCTGTCCCTATCTCCCCCCCCTCTCTCTCTCTCTCCCAATCTGCCTCTCTCTCTGTCCCTATCTCCCCCCTCTCTCTCTCTCTCTCTCTCTCTCCCAATCTGCCTCTCTCTCTGTCCCTATCTCTCTCTCTCTCTCTCTCTCTCCCTCCCTCTCTCTCTGTCCCTCTCTCAAGTGACCAAGTGCCCGACCTCTGCAGTACTCCTCGCTCCTGTTGCGGGGTGGGTTGATGCTCAGCATGTCCCTGATCGCCAGATCCAGTTGAGACGGCGTCAGTGACGTCATCGAGGTCGCATTGGACACCGCCTTGGTGGGCTCCACCCTGGGCTTCCGCTTGAGAAGCCAGGACATGGCGGCCGATGAATTCAGCTCAAACTGGCGCAAACTTCCGGTTTCTGCAGTTATTGGTGCGGCTGTCGTACTAATAGAGTTTATGAAAATACAAACTTTCTTTGACAAAATAGATTTAAAAAATTTTGAAGAGTTTAAAAGATATTATAGTGACTGAGAATCTCCGACAGTGTTTCTTCTAAAGATACAGGTATCTCAGGCCACAAGAAAAATCTCGTATCGATTTGTGATTACAAAGAGTCATCAGCACGACAGATAAGTGTGAACAAAACTCGATCTCATTGATGATGATAATGTTTGGGATGAAGCAGGAACAATTATCTTCATAGCTTTTGGATGCAAATCTATGGTTCTTTATATATCGTACCCATACAAGCCAAAAATTAATTGTCTAAAAGGAAAGTACTTTCACTCCTAAAACCATAACTAGCATAAGAAAACGGCGTATGTAGATAACTAATTCAAGCTTAAAAAAAAGGAAATGAAAGTTACATGGTTTTTCTCCTCGATCCGCCTAACAGCGCTTATTAAGGTTAAAACAACAACAACAACAACAACAACAACAACAACAACAACAACAACAACAAAGAAACAAAAAAGAAAAAATAATTTGCCATTCCCCAGAGCCACCAAAGATATTAGGCTATAACTTAATTGAAATAATTGTCCTTTTTTTTTTTTGTTTATTCAAGCCCACACGCATCTTTTAATAAAAAAAATAAACAAAAACCAAAACAAAAAACCCCCCAAAAAACATAAAATACACACACTCACTCACGCACTCTCTCTCACACACACATGTATAATTTTATGGAGCAGTTTACAGGCAATGGAGCTCACCTACCTTTATTTTCTTCTTTAAAACATTTCTGTACGGTTTTCTCTTAAGTCTTCATGTTCAAATTCTAAAAACCTAAGAATATGAATGATAATTATTTTAATAGAGATAATTTGTTTTTATGCTAAAAACCTAAGAATATGAATGATAATAATTTTAATAGAGATAATTTGTTTTTATGCGGTCACCCTTAATGTGGGAGCGCCGCACTATCTTTATTTAAAGTTTAAATCATAAACACAAATCTCTGTCAACTTTGACATCATGCTCTTTGTAAGATATCAGCTCATATTATTTTAATCCCTTATTTAAGTAAAATCTATTTCTTTGAAAGCTAGCTGTGGTTTTCTTACCTGAACTCTCGACTTGTGTGCGGTGAAAAGCCGTCGCTGAGCACTGTCGCTGAGTTACATCGAATGCCTCCTGACTCAACAAGCAGTACCTTGCCAACAGTTCACGTGACCATAGTCAACCAATCACAGACAACCACGAGAGTCAGCGCTGGGGGACATGACGTACCCCTTCACAGGTGTGATAAACATTCAGCAGGGGGGAGGCGCGCTAGGGTTGCTTGGCAACCAAGATGTATTTACGGTGCCAATACCATACTGGTTTGTGTACCAAATTGTCTAGTGATACTCTTTGATTTCCTAAATGGTTGGATGTCCGTGGTTATTTTTTCCCTTCAATTGTTTTGTTTTGCGGAAGTTGTGCTGATTTTTTAAATACTTGATATGACGTTATCCTGTTTCATCAGCTTTTTCTATTTCAGGTTTTCTTCTTCTTCTTCTTCTTCTTCTTCTTCTTCTTCTTCTTCTTCTTCTTCTTCTTCTTCTTCTTCTTCTTCTTCTTCTTCTTCTTCTTCTTCTTCTTCTTCTTCTTCTTCTTCTTCTTCTTCTTCTTCTTCTTCTTCTTCTTCTTCATCTTCTTCTTCTTCTTCTTCTTCTTCTTATTCTTCTTCTTCTTCTTCTTCTTCTTCTTCTTCTTCTTCTTCTTCTTCTTCTTCTTCTTCTTCTTCTTCTTCTTCTTCTTCTTCTTCTTCTTCTTCTTTATTATTATTATAATTGAAACAGAACAGCCTTTTCCTCCCACTGCAATACTTAGAAAACGCAACAAGGTTTCCCTATAACAAATGTTATTTAGTTTTGAAAATCCCAAGAATCTTACCATAAACAGAAAGATCTTTGCTTACTGTAACCTTTATTATTGTTGTTATACTTATGGCGGTTTTCAAAGCGTTCTAAAATCCGTTTGACTTTGAAGCTTACTTCTTACGAGACATATAAATTGTTATCATAATCTGTAGTCGATTGTATACTCGATTTGAAGTCTCTCTTTTAAACGATACATAATTTTCTGTGTCTGGATCCAATTATGTTGAATACTTGATATCTTTACGTATTGCCAGTGAATGTCTTAAGCTTTCAATTTGAAATAAGTTTACCGCGCCGAAGCCTCGGTTTTTGGTCATGAGCCACCACCACCACCCCCACCACCATCATCATCATCATCATCATCATCATCATCATCATCATCATCATCATCATCATCATCATCATCATCATCATCATCATCATAATCACCATCATCATCCCCATTGTTGCCAGCATCAATAAGACTCCTTTGATCTCGTATAACATTGGACCTTTACTCTTCCAACCCGTAGCGGTCAAGAGATCAGACGCAAAGGCAATCCGACACTTATAAACCTTCGTCTGTGACACCAGCGAAGAGTCAGATATTAATAAAGTTTCGAAATGTTAGATCCTGGTAAAAGAAGAATAAAATCTTTATCACCCATAAGTGAAAGTGGTCATGTTTCTGTAAAAACCTCTACTAGCATTCAAAATTTTGCACTAAAATTATAATAATAAATATTTAAGGTGCTTCAGTTATGTATTTCTGTTCCGTATGCTTTTGTAAAGCCATATCCGTGTCAACGTTTCGTCATTGGACAAGTTGATGTTCATCGAATCTTATCTCATTATCATCATTCTCATCCTCCAGGTGATTACAACCATCGACATCGTCCTCATCAACCTCAAAATTATCATTTTTGAAAAAGTATTATCGTATGTCTAATATAATTATTTTTCTAGTTCATTGTCTTACTTGAGATCTAGTTGGTGACTGCTTTATATTTTTGTACATTTCTGGCACCCTTGCATCTTCATTGTTACTGGCACTTCAGCTGTATGTAGTGTTTCAAGAGTTGTGATCTAGCTTATATAGTTTTATTTCCTTTGATTGTAAAGCGTACTCGAAAATGTTATGTCACAAGAAGTAAGATTTAAAAAGTTGAAAAAACAAAACAAAACAATAGCAACCCAAAAAAAAAAAAGAAAGAAAAGAAAATAAAGCAACATACTTTTTCATTGAGTAAAAGCAAAACACTATGTTTCCATGTGACCAAATCAACAAAGCATGATATTTATAAGACATCTGGGAAAAAAACCGAAGGATCTGTATTCATGAGGTTTGGGCATTCTTGGATTAACGCGTGAACTCTAAGTCGAAACAAAGGAACAAACAAAAGTTAAAGCCTCAAGCGAGAAATAAAAGACATCCTGGGGAATACTATTAACCAAGAGTTCAGGTGTCAACTAAATAGTGCAGGATAGATAGCGAAAATAATGGACCTTGCCAGCAACTAATTGCTTTCTAATGTTTCATTATATTTCCAATATTTGCCATTCTCTAAAGTATAACATACTAATAGTTACCGCCATAAGGCCATAAGTATCGAGAAACATGGTTTTTCGAGAGGTCAAAGGTCACCAAGAAGAAATTTATTAAATCCTACAAAGTCCACAAAATTTAAATCTTTTAAATATAAATTATCACATAATGAAGTGTTAAGAACAAAATAAGCAGAATTTAAGTCATAAAGGGCATATTAGGTTTTTTCTTTTTTTTTTTTGACAAAGAAATAGAGCAATTTGTCTCTAAGTTTTTCTCTGTTTCCCAGTTTTAGATGAAAAAAAATAATGTGAAGAGATGCATCTTTAAAAAGTTCTTATATACATCTTGACAAATATTTTAGATGTGACAACCTATAAATTTAGCAGCATGGGAGTGACAGAACGTGGTTATTTGAGAGATCGTAGGTTATAAAGTACAAAGTTTTAAAAGAAAATCTAACATTATTCAGAAGTCCACGAAATATATTCTGTACATGTAGACAATCATTTTAAAAAGTATTGCATTCAAAGCAAACAAACTTTGGTTTGCTAAAAAAAAGAGCATTTTATTATCTTTGTTTCTGTGCAAAAAAAATCACAGAAGGTCAATTTTTTTGGCAAAAAGTTAAAATTTTTTATTAGTTGTGTTTGAATAATGAGCAAAAAAAAACAACAAAAAAACAAAACAAAAAAAACAACAACAAAAAACTAACAGAAAAAAACAAACAGATCATAGAATGATCTCTTGATATTGGGTGTTTTAAGTACGCTTTTTTTCTCTGGTAAAACATTTCGAAGGTTAAGTGCCTTAGTTTTCAAATCACATGTCTTCTTCAAGTGAAAACGCAACTTTTACAGAAATTTACACTTTTCGCTGACACTTGTTTTGACAGTTTCTATCCATCAAAATAGGATTATAAATGGAGCTCCCAAAGGAAGAACAAGGAATGTCTAAATTTTTAAATCTATTGGTTACTGCTCTTGATCCTTACAGGAATGAGTCTGTTTTGTATGAATGGCAGATAAAAGTGAAAAACAGAGAAGGTCCTGAGTTAACAGCAATATAAAATATCCTACCCATGTGAAGAACAGAAGGGATGAAAAAGAATGTCCAATCGTTTATTTATAGTTATGCTCTTGGAACCAATCAGATACTTTCAATGAGGTCACATGACTTATGTGATTATTAAAGTCATTGTTGTTTTCTGAGTTTATCCAAAAGCTCTTCTTTGTTAAAATACAAATTAGTTTATACAAGTATGCGTATTGTTAGTTTTGATGCTTGGTTGACATTGAAGGTGTAATCTTGTTTGTGTTCTGAGATTGGTAGTGATTCCTTGTCATTTAAGAAATATAGCTAAGGCGGGCACAAATAACTCACTTTAATTATACTGTTCTAAAAGTTCTTTCGTTTTGCATTAGATCTAAAAGCTTGCATGAGTTATGCAACATAATGGGTTTCAAGTTAAAGATAGTAAGATGGATCAAATTGAAAAAAAATGCTAGATCTGTTGGTTATTGGCAGTCATTAAGAATCAATGGGCCAGTCTTATTTCATAGCCACATTATCTTAGTCAGAAGTTGGAGTTGAAGACTGTTTAACATAGCTTTAATGTTCTGGGTGTATAAATTAGACTTAAGTTTTTTTCAGGCTTTGCTCTTGAGTTCATTTCAGACAACCTTCTAAAAGTCTTTGTGAGGATCTTTAACGTCTGAATGTTTATCAGTTAGGCATGATGGATGTTTAAACTTTTTACCAGCTTGGCATCCAGGTTGTCCAGACGTTTTGAAAGCTTATCACCTTTATTGTCTGAATGTTTTGCTAGACTTGCAGCTTGATTATCTGAAAGTTTTACACAAGCTTTTTTTTATCAAACATTCTATTATTATTAATATTCAATGACAGCTGCGATTTCTTAATTCAATATATTGTGTATGGGCTCGGTTTAATTTGATTAGTAGAAGTCTCAATGATTAGTTGGAATTTTAAAGGTGAGTTTTTTAAAACACTTTTTGGTTGGTTTCCACCACTGATACAGTGAATTCTAGACTCTAGACTCTGAAATTGGTACCATCGTGAAAGGAAATGCGGTTTTATTTAACAACACATTAGCGTATACAGAGCAACCAAAAAATGTTTTTCTTTCTGCAATTTTATTTTTCATGCAAGAGATTACCAATTAAAACTGCACACATATTTATGTTAATGAAATAATATCTCGTCTTTAAAAAACAACAACACTGATATCGTTTGTTGTGTTATTTTTTTTGTTTTCTTTGCATGTGATAAGACACTAACTCACAACGAACACAATCCTCTTTTTATAACCAACATCATAACCACCTTTTTAGTGAATCTATATATCTTAAATTTATGATCACCAAAAACGCCTCTAATGTGAACAATATCATTTTCATGATAATAATCGCCATGTCCTTGATCATTATTATCATCAGTACCATTCATGCCTCTTTTACTCTCATCATCTGCACTTTTCTCTTCCTCACTAATATCAAAACCTAATCATTTTTTATATAACATAAACTGCATGCATGAGAATGTCTTTGTTTTATATTGCCTCTAAATTACGATTGCAATTCGAAAAAATGAAAGGTACTTTTAATTGTAAATATTCAATATTTGCTTCTTTAAGTGTAAAATACACAAAATACTAAACTAAGATATTGGTGAATATTACTGCTAAATAAAGACTTTTATCAAAATCAATACTATCATCATCATAATTATCATCGTTATCATCACCACCATTACGCTAATCATCAACCCCATCGCCGTCATCATCATACTCATCATTATCATCATCATAATCACAATCACCATCATCATTATCATCACCATCATCATCATCATCATCATCATTATCATCATTATCTTATCATCATTATCATCATCATCATAATCATTATCATTGTCATCATCAAGATCGTCCTCATCATCATCATCCTTACCATCACCACAATTATCACCATGATTATAATATTCATAATCATTATCATCAAAATAATCATCCCACCACCAGTCAGTATGCCGTTCAAAACATTGTTACTGGACTTGCATTCATTCTGAGCGACTTGTTTAACGCTATCAATAAATAAAAAAAGTGAGATGAGCAATGAAAACATATCATTGCAACACAGTTAACTGTAATCAGTCAAACAACAGATTGTTTAATATATGCACATTATCTTGCTGTTAATGAAAAAAAAAAAAACAAAGAAAACATTTTCAAGTCCAGTCAATATTTTATTCTGATATCGTTGCGCATGCTATAGAATGATCTTGAAAGATTTTACAAAAGTCATGTTACTTAAAACGCTGTATAAAAATTGACTTTTTCTGTACTAATTGTTTTTTAACAGAACAAATATCTTTTAAAAAAGTTATTTCACCGCAAAATATGCTTAATTCAAACAGGTAATTAAAATCCCATGAAAAAAATATCTTGATTAAAAAATCCATTCTAAACATGATCAACATACAAGAACCATGTCATCTCTTATTCTGAAAATTTAATTACGTTCCTTCATTTCATTATGTAGAGTATGAGATGAAAAAAACCCCCAATAAATTCACTGGTGTTAAAACTGACAAAGATATGTTATAGAATCCATAATAAAACACATTTCATACTACAGACGGAATTTCATCAGTACACATTAAGAAAAACTTCTTATAACAAAATTTTTTCTTTTGATAAAAGTACGTTGCAAAAACTTTTTAAAAAATTCATTAACACTTCAAAATCAGTGAGACGAGTATGATTTCTTTACATTATGTACGCGGATTATGGATATAGTGTGGAGTGTGTGTGAAAGAGGTATAAAAATAATTATACTTTTGTGAATATTAGTGCTAAAACTTGAAGGAAAAAGTAACTGTTAAAATTTTCGTCATCTTTTTTCTTTTAATCTCTGAAAAAAAAAGTAGACCATAACCCTTTTGTTCAAGTAACTGGTTTCTTGCACAAAATGTTAAAATTATCAGTTTTTGTTCATTAAGTTACCAATAAATATTATCTAGTAACGATGGCTTTCCACCAAGCCAGGATAGAGCCTTTAAGGTAGGATGAATTACTACAGATATCCAGTCTATGGATCAAAACCGCCACTGTTAAGGTTGAACTACTGACTGAGCTATTAGCCGTCCGTCGAAATTAAAATGCATAGTGCCAGATATTTGAAAAGGTTTACGTGACATACTATACATTTTTAGAAAGCTCAACATCACCATTCTGTAAAAAGAACGTTGAAGATAAGCTGCATGACTCTAAGAAGTGGTGTGGTACAAATTGATAAGCTTTTGTTTTTATGAGATGGCTAAAATATTTTGAAGCTGAGGTACATTTGTATAAAAAAAGATTGAGGTTAACCATTGTTGTAAGAGGTAATTAAAAGCCAAAAAATATAAAAGCTGCTACCTACGGTTTTGGTAAAATCACAATATAATATAACCAAATAAATCTCATTTTAAGCACAAAAGTCATCAATTCAGTTTTTTTTTAGCTTACATATATAAAAAAGCATCTTTGTTTCGGAACTTTTCTAAAAAAAATATTTTTGTACATTGACCATAACTATTATGCCAACTAGATCTAGTCTCTTTTGGTGTCCATACGGAATGACCTTCGACAGCCAACAAAAGTTCTTTCAGAAACGAAAAGTATGTTAATAAACGGTCTCAGAATATAAGAAACGCCCAGTTGTGTGATTTCTACAATGATCACACAGAATAAAATCACTCATTTCTGTTCATTACATGAATTATTGCAGCATTATTGTAAAAAAAATTATTGTTTTCATATCACAGAAGCTCGAGACGCTTAGTCTCACTATGAGATAAAAATATGTGAAATTCCTTATCGTAAGTCTTGAACAAAATGTAACAAAAACAAAACAAAACAAAACAAAACAAAAAAATAAAAAACAACAACATTTTTTTACATAACTAGCTGAGCTTTTAAAAATACCATTATCATGCAGCTCAATCGTGAAAACGAGAGAAATTTGAATGAAAAATAAACCTTAACATAAGCGAGATTGCTATAGAAATACAAAGAATTATTCAACAGAAATACTATTAAAAAGACTTTCTGCATGGTGATGTTAAAATGAAAACAATCTGTAAAAAAACAATAATGTAACAAAATAGGTGTTCTCTGTCAAAATGTGTGTAAAAGTTAAATTAAAAAAAACAACATAAGAAAGATATATTTTCTATTTAAAAAAAAAATTTATTTTAATGCTTAAAATATATAAATTTTATTTCTTATTCCAAAAATTTATTCACATTCGTTAAACTCATCATGTACATTCTGAAGTATAATAAAAAACATGAGATGAAAAAAATCGTTGATGTAAAATTGTTGAAAGATTGGCAAATATTACCTTGAACACATCACTTAGACTTTCAGCAGTAAAATCAACATCAACACAGACAAGATAATAGAGGGGTGTGTGGTGGAAGTAAAAAAAGGGGGTGAGTGTCGGGTTTTTATGTACACAAAATGTAAAACAATCTTTGTTGTCTGACTTGTGTGAAAAAAAGTAAGATTGAAATATATATTAAACAAATTAGGAAAGATATTTAACTATAATCTTTAAATTATCACAAAAAATATAAAGTTCTGGTTTTCTGTAATTATCACATGAGATCAAAACATTGTATTTTTGGCTGTAGATAAATACCACAATCATAAGGAATTTTAAACTTTTGGTTGTGTGCACAAACATCACAGCTATTCAAAATGTCTACATATTACAATGTTAAAAAAAGGCAAAAAACAAAAAAAAAAAAACAAAAAAAAAAAAACAAAACAAAACAAAAAAACAAAAAACAATATAATAATTTGAACTTTCTTTGGTTCATCTGTTTTGAGCAAGATATCGCAAACTGTCAGATAATAAAATATTTCCGTGGCCTTAGCGACTTAATGACCCTAGAAAATTTAAATAACTGTTCCATTTTTCAATGAAAAAGCATCACAGAGAGTTAGTTTTACATTATATAACACGTTCTTCTGAAGTGAAGAGGCGAATTTCACAGTTTTTGAAACTATTTCTTTGAGAAGTCTTTGAAAGTCTCTGTCTGGCAAAATATGACTAAAGTATATAATCAGGGGTAAGTATGGCGGAGAATCCGACTGTGGTTTATTCTAAATTTCACTCCAGAAGAAATTCTAGACGTCGTTCTGTCTATTTTTGTTAACGTCGTTATTGTCTGAGCCATTTATGAGTTTGCCATCCTGGCGTTTTGAATATTTCGCCTGAGTTGTTAGCTGGCGGGCTGAGAGTGTTGTTTGTTTGACACTCAGCGTTTTGAACGTTTTGCCTGAGTTTTGGTCTGGCTTACTGAGAGTGTTGCAAGTTAGGCATCCTAAAGTTCTGAACTTTTTGCTAGGTTTGTAAGCTGCCTGACTGGGAATGTTGCAAGTTAGGCATCCTAAAGTTCTGAACTTTTTGTTAGGTTTGTAAGCTGCCTGACTGAGAGTGTTGCAAGTTAGGCATACTAATGTTCTGAACTTTTTGCTAGGTTTGTAAGCTGCCTGACTGAGAGTGTTGCAAGTTAGGCGTCCTGAAGTTCTGATGAACTTTTTGCTAGGTTTGTAAGCTGCCTGACTGAGAGTGTTGAAAGTTAGGCATCCTGAAGTTCTGAACTTTTTGCTAAATTTGTAAGCTGCCTGACTGGGAATGTTGCAAGTTAGGCGTCCTGAAGTTCTGAACTTTTTGAAAGGTTTGTAAGCTGCCTGACTGAGAGTGTTGCAAGTTAGGCGTCCTGAATTTCTGATGAACTTTTTGCTAGGTTTGTAAGCTGCCTGACTGAAAGTGTTGAAAGTTAGGCATCCTGAAGTTCTGAACTTTTTGCTAGGTTTGTAAGCTGCCTGACTGGGAATGTTGCAAGTTAGGCGTCCTGAAGTTCTGAACTTTTTGAAAGGTTTGTAAGCTGCCTGACTGAGAGTGTTGCAAGTTAGGCATCCTGAAGTTCTGATGAACTTTTTGCTAGGTTTGTAAGCTGCCTGACTGGGAATGTTGCAAGTTAGGCGTCCTGAAGTTCTGATGAACTTTTTGCTAGGTTTGTAAGCTGCCTGACTGGGAATGTTGAAAGTTAGGCATCCTGAAGTTCTGAACTTTTTGCTAGGTTTGTAAGCTGCCTGACTAGGAATGTTGCAAGTTAGGCATCCTGAAGTTCTGAACTTTTTGCAAGGTTTGTAAGCTGCCTGACTGGGAATGTTGCAAGTTAGGCATCTTGAAGTTCTGAACTTTTTGAAAGGTTTGTAAGCTGCCTGACTGAGAATGCTGCAAGTTAGGCATCTTGAAGTTCTGAACTTTTTGCAAGGTTTGTAAGCTGCCTGACTGAGAGTGTTGAAAGTTTGGCATCCCGCCTGTCGATAGGTTTTGCGAGTTTTGCAGTCTGGTTGTGTGAGCGTTTTGCAAGAAATTTGTCCAGGCTGTTTAACCATTTTGCCCGATTTTCAGTTTGGCTGTCTGTACACTTTCCGAGCTTGGAATCCTGGCTGCTTAAACGTTTTGCCAAACTCGCAGCCTGATTGTCTGAACGCCTTGCAAGCTTTCGACCCTGACTGTCAAAACATTTTGAAGCTTTGGGTTCCTCACTGTCTGGACGTTTTGAAGACTTGTAATCCTGACTGTCTGAACATTTTGAAACCTTGTAATCCTGATTGTCTGAACATTTTGAAACCGCGGAATCCTCACTATCTGAACGTTTTGAAACCATGGGATCCGGACTGTCTGAATGTTTTGCAAATTTGGCATCTTGCTTCTCTGAACATTTTGCAAGTTGAATCGCTTCGCTGTATCGACGTTTTCCAAGATTTGAAAACTGGTTTTGTGAGCGTTCCACCAGCTTTGCAAACAGAGGGTCTAGTTCCTCCAAAGTCTGTAGAATAAAATGATATCATAAAGATATTTAATCTTCCCTTCTTGAATTGTGAAATAACATTAATAATTATTTTATTTTCGCATTAAAAAAACGTAACCAAACCTAGAAGAAATGAACCTTACAAAATAAATTATTTTTCATACTTTTAAAAAATAGTATTTTTTAAATAATTTTTTTTTCAGAATAAATAAAGTGAAATTTGTTTTGTTATATTATTAAATTTTCGATTTTCTTTTTTTTGGGGGAGGGGATCTACTATTGATATAACTCAGCCATTAAGAAATCAATATGATGATTTTCAGTTAAGATATAAATTTTTTAGAATTGTCTGATGGGTGAAAGCCGTTACTTAAAATTCAAAGTCCCACAGAAGAAAAAGACTTAAAAAGACACCATATAACTGAGACAACAGGCTATGATGCTTTACAAAGAGATCCACGACACAAGACTTACCAAGACACCACAAAACTGTGACAAAAGACTATGATACTTCACAAAAAGATCCAGGACAAAGACTTACCTAGACACAATGGCAATAGGCTATGATACTTCACAAAGAGATCCAAGACACAATGCTTAACAAGACACCACAAAACTATGACAATAGGCTATGATGCTTCTCAAAGAGATCAGGCACACAAGACTTACCAAAACACCACGAAAATGTGATAACAGGCTATGATACTTTACAAATAGATCTACGTCACAAGACTTACCAAGACACCACAAAACTGTGACAACAGGCTATGATGCTTCACAAACAGATCCAGGACACGATTAACGCTCCACCGGGCTGACCAGTCAGGGGTCACAAGATTCAGAATAGTATCTCTGGAGAGGAAACATAAAAATCGATCATCATAATTACTTTGAAATTGGTTTAAAAAAAACAACAACATTGTGACGGAAAGAAAACCAGGCAAAAAAAAAAAAATTATAATCGCAGATGATGACAGAGATTATTATTGTTTTGTGATCTTGTTTTTAAAATTTGCTTTGTCGTTATATCTTGCTGGTGCTGTTATTGTTGTTGTTGTTGTTGTTGTTGTTGTTGTTGTTGTTGTTGTTCATCTTCTTCTTCTTCTTCTTCTTCTTCTTCTTCTTCTTCTTCTTCTTCTTCTTCTTCTTCTTCTTCTTCTTAATATTATTATTATTATTATTATTATTATTATTATTATTATTATTATTATTATTATTATTATTATTATTATTATTATTATTATTAATATTATTATTAAAAATTTATTATCTCCTATTTATTGCCATTCAAAACACAGTAATCCAAAAAAAGAAATTTGAATTAAAAAAAAATATTCATTGATGAAAACATGACGATGCTGAAGATAATCAACAGGATAATGATGGTGATGATGATGATGATGATGATGATGATGATGATGATGATGATGATGATGATGATGATGATGATGATGATGATGATGATGATGATGATGATGATGATGATGATGATGATGGTGATGATGATGATGATGATGATGATGATGATGATGATGATGATGATGATGATGATGATGATAATGCTGATGATGGTGATGATGATGATGGTGGTGAAGATGATGATGCTGCTGAAGATGATGATGATAATGATGATGATAATGATGATGATGATGATGATGATGATGATGATGATGATGATGATGATGATGATGATGATGATGATGATGATGATGATGATGATGATGATGATGATGATGATGATGATGATGATGAAATTGACTATGGTAGTGGCAAGTCCATCTGCATATTTAACTTTAATGAAGGCAATGGAGGTGATGATGGTAGCGACTACAGTGATATATATAAAAATGATAATAATCATGGAAAAAATGCTGATATTTTGAAAAATATTAGTTTTTAAGTTAAAATTTAACATACCTTAGCATCTGTAGGACCGGACAATCTGGCATCATGGCGTTCTTTGCTTGGCAGAAGAAATCATAATGTTCGTGGTACTGGACCTCAAACATCATGCAGTGGAGCACAGCGCCTAGAGAGAACGCATCTTTCTGGAGGAGGAGAAACAAAGACAAAAATAACATTAAATGCAGTTCCATGAGGTATTACAAGGATAACGGTATTTTGGGTAGAGAAGAAATACAAGACATTAAAAAATTAAAGACATTTGGATAAAGTATTACAAGAATAGCGGTAATTTGGACAGGAAGGAAATACAAGACATAAAAAAATAAAAGCAGTTGAATGAAGTATTACAGTGATGGCGGTAATTTGGTGAGGAAGGAAAAAATAACATCAAGAAAATTAAATACAGGTGGATGAAGTATTATAAGAATAACGGTATTTTTGGACAGGGAGGAATAAACAAGGCATCAAGAAAAATAATACAGGATGAAGTATTAAAAGTATAACTGTATTTTTCGACAGGAAAACAATATTAAGAGAAAGTTGATTAGAATAGTATTTTCATGTTATTTAGTAACCACACTCTATAAAACACCACATAAAACTTTTGATGCTGAGCAATCTATTTCTGCTTTATTTGCTTAACCTTTATGTGAACTCTTGATTGTTCAAGGAGAGACTGACTGTCATTATTATCCCCATTACGTAAAAAAAAGGAAAATATTTTAGGCATCGAGTTGAAGTTTATTTTAATCTTCCAGTTTCATTAAGCATTATGGCACCTTCAGAGTTTTGTCTTTCAAATATTATGTTAAGTTTTCTTTCCTTGCGTCATTCTTAAAAATCTTATAATATATTGCCATTTCCTACTGACATTTTATGGATGATTGGCTAGAAAGAAGCGAGTAAGGGCCATTTATTTTGGAATAACACTACAAAACTGAAAAAAATGTAGATAGTGTTTGTGCAACTCCATTAAAATTCGTTGACTCTTTCCAAGAAGCAGACAAATTTAAAGACGACTGCTGTACTAACTTATTGTTGAGTTATTGAACCAATTTTTACCTAATTTGCGCTTCTCTGACCAACAGAATTACTGCCAGAGGTTTCAAGTAATGTAGATTCCTAAAAGCTGTTTATTTTTGTTCAAGCAATAACTGAGGTAGAGCTTAGCATATCTTTGTAACTGCCCTACCACTCTAAATCAAGATGGCCCTTGATTCAGATCTAAACCTAATCTCTATATCAAAGACAGACGTGATACTGTAACTGTTCATTTCGAACATTTTTTAAAGGAACCCAGGATCAGAATGTGTTGTGTTAAGTCGTTCATGTCTTCAAAAAACTTATATCAACATCAAATTAAAGAACAATGCAATGAAGTTGAAATAACTATAGTGTCTTAGAAAGAAGTCACTATATTGTGGAACAAAATTAATTTGAATAAAAAATACCAGATTTATTTATCACATTTTTGCTTTAAAAATTTTAAAAGATATTTTGAGTGTATTTCATGAAATGCAAATTGTTATTATCATCTAAAATTAAGCGTCAACATTTTTAAAAGTTACTGAAAATCTTTCCAACGAGTCCTGTTTTATACTTCCAAAATATTTAATTTGATGTTGTGTCTTGCAGAAACAGGAAGTTGAATAATATTGATGTGCTTTAAGGTACGCGACAAAATTGCACGCAGGTCTTTACTTGATTTACAGTTAAATGTATTTTTTTATCTAACATCCGATAACGCAGTATCAAATTTTTTTTTCAAATTTCAATTTTTTTCTTCGTCTTCAAACAATGTTTTTTTTTACTAGAAACTCAAGAAGAAGGATCTTAATAATTTTTTTGTGAAAATCAGGACAATTACAGACAGTCGATATGGCTTAGGTGAGAAAAATAAATCAACTGAAGGAAAAGACATATAGCAGAGGACAGTTTAAGAAAATGTTGAATTAGCAAAACGGCATGATGAAAAAATACAATGAAAAGGAGAAAGAGAAAGAAAAATTGATGGAAAACAAAATGCTGTGGTGAAAGACGGGGTTCTTGTAATAAGTATAGCATAACCAGATATAGTATGAAAAAATGCAAGAAAAAAAGAAAACACAAAAACAATAAAACAAAAATAATAAATTAAAGAAATACAGATAGATGGAGAGAGAGAAAAGTAGATTAAAACGGCATAATAAAAAAACACTATTGGAAAATCGAAGAGAAGAGAAATAACGAGAAGAGCTAAATACAGATAAGGCAGATATCAGCGAAATTGATAAATGACTAATAATTAAAAACCAATAAATTGGATGTTGAAAGAACAAAGTATGAGTGGATGAAGAAACAGAAAGATATTGATTGATAAATGTAAAGATAGGTAGACTGGTACATTTTAGAGAGTGGAAGAGAGAGAGGAAAATAGCTAACAAATATTGAAACAAGAGAAGGAAACAACAGATACATATATATATATATATATATATATATATATATATATATATATATATATGTATATATTAGCTAACAGATATTGAAACAGAAGAAGATAAAAAACAGAGAAAGACCTTTTTAGAAATATCCAAAACAAAAACACCAGTTTAATTAGACATTTAAATGGTTTAAAAATTAAAATCAAATAGAGAAAAGCGCTTTTGTACACTTTTAAGTTTCTCAAATTTGAACACTTTTTAAAAATCATAAATTTATAAGTACCGTAACACCTAGCACCTTTATAAGAGAACTAAGAGAAAAAAGACAAGAGATCAAACATGAACAAGAAGAGAGAAAATAACAATAATACCACAAATACGATAAAACAATAATTGTACACGAGTTGATAATGAGGGGATTTTAAAGAAGTGACTAAGCAAATCAATTGGAAAAAGGATAAGAGAAAAAAAGAGCAGTAAAGATACGTGGGCGGAATAGCAAAGAAGAAGCATAGAATAATAATTAGAGACATTGGTAAATTAATACACACACACACACACATAAATATATGTGGATTGACTTTTTAATCAAGACCGATCTTACATAAGAACAAAGAGAAAAAAAAACAGCTGAGACTAACGTTTTAATGACAAAAACATATAAAAACCAGTAAAACATCAAACTAAGAACGTTATAAAACACTGTTATTTACCTTGGTTCCATAGCGACGGATGAAGTTGATATCAACATCGGCAGTTCTCCTTCTCGGCTCTGTGATGCCAGCTCCTGGTCGTAGAGTGTCTGACATGTCGAAATCCGAAATCATAGGATTATCACAATCATCAATCATGATATTCTCTGGTCTCAGATCTCTGTGGATCACGTGACAGGCATGGAGGAAGGACAAGCCGTTGGCGATCTTGATAAAGTAACGGACGATGGTTTGGATGGGCAGCTCACCGATGTAGTTTGCCAGGCTCCCTCTGGGAAAGTAGTTGGTAACTGTGTAGCAGACACTCCTCACGGACCGGTAAGATATCGGCCTTACGATATACGGGTGTTGGATGTCTTTCACAGCTTTCAGTTCTCTCAGGAACCTTTCTGATTTTTGGGGAAAGAACTTGAGCACATATTTCCTCTTGGAATCTTTTCCATTCTCACACAACATCACATTTTGTTTGTTTGGACCGCCAAGGTAAGAGACTTTCTTGAGGTCAAGCACATCCAAACCTCCAGAATGTTGGTCAAGGGAGGGAAAGTCCCATTCAGGATATTCTAACACATGGTCTCTGTTCTCTCTGGGTATCCGATTGCATTTAAATGGAAACTTGTAAGGGTGAGCTCTGGCACTGTAAGCTTGGTTAGTTTTCATCTTCCCAGCTTGAGATGAATCTCTCTGATTATTCGTGTTGTCATTTATTTTCCCCTGTTTTGAACGTTCGAGTTGAGAACTACCCTCGCCATTCAGATGGCTCATATCAAGGTCCGGTAACCTGACATCTCTACTTTCATGTTGACGGTCGTTGTTAGGGTCTCTATTCTCAGCATTTACCTGAGAAGATGTTGCATGGGTTGATTGATCGTTAAAGACTACATCACAGAAAGTGGGTACACCAAAGGATGTTCGTCTTTGGGCAGGTTCCTCTATTGAGCTCTTTGGTTTCTTCTCTGAAGTGATGATACTGCCATCCATGGTGAATTCTTGAGAATCTTTGCTGCTCTGAGGCCTAATCTCTTGAGTGGCTTTTCTTTCAACAATGGGAAGAGACCCATACAGTTGTGTTAAGGTTCTCTTTATACCGCTGTCGCTAAGGTCATAGTTTGGGTATTTGATGTTGGAGTCTCTATTCTCTACACTCTTCTCGTCAGAATCTTCACAATCAGAAATATCGCTTACTTCTGGATTGTAGACAAACTGTAAAGAGCTGTAAGGTCGGCCTGATGCTGGGTCGTCTGTTGGGTTGTACATCAAGGAGCTTGAAGCAACGGTGCTGACCTGTCCATTTAGTTCCGTATGGGTTTCATGGGCAAAGTTTGCAGGAATATTTTCCACATCAGCAGGTTTTGGATTTTCCCCAGCTGTATGTGACCAAGTTACAATTCCACCAGACGTATTTGACACATCTCGTAGAGGTAAATTCTCACCGTGAGAGCTGTGATCCATCATGGAGAATATAACACAGGAAAGTAGCTGTCTCAATACTTTTTGACTTGATGAGAACTGTGAAAGCTCGTTTAGTGCTAAGTCAGGATAGAGTCTCTCTTGTTTCAGTGAAGGAATAAGACTCTACACCAGTGCTGATATTGTGAAATATGGAATGGTTGATGGCGCAAACTGGAAATCATAGAACGTTGAAAAACTCAGGAGCGAACAGATCATAAGCAATATCCAAATTGGAATGAGAAGAAATCTTGTCTCGGAGTGTGGTTTATATACTGGCTGTCCTCCTTTGAGCCAATCAGCATCCAATGTCAGGATCACATGATTGAAATTCAATAGAAAAATATTTTGTTTAGAGGCGGGGTAGATATGGTGTTTATACGTGTCCCTAACCATTTTGTTTTGATAGCGCTGCCCAAACAAACTGACCAACATAGAGATTGCGGCCCCTGCGGCTGTCGCCGATCGTGCACCGGTCACGGTACCGTGTATAGCCTGAGGGTGGACTGGGCGGAGCACTGCATCTACCTGGGGTGTCAGGTCAGTCGGGGTGAACTTAAAAGAAACAATTGATTAGAGCCGATACCAGTGATTATGTCAACAAATCTTTGACATGTCAATATTGACACAAGCAAGTTTTCATAATTGTTCTCACAATCATCGACCTTTATTGATAGTAATAGTTGCATCTACTTTAGGTTGTAAAGATGGGATCGCTACATTTTCTATATCAATCAAATATCCGTGATGAAATGTATAAAAAAAGTAGATGTGCCTATTTTCGTGATAAAAATATTTGCTTCGGAAGATATTAAATATGGGTTATAAATCTTTTAAGAAATAACATTCTCAGTTACTTTACTCCTACACAGATTAACACCGATATTGAAGGAATCAAACTTCTCGCTCACGTTTAGGTTTGGTGTTGAAATAATATCTAAACCTCAAAATAGCAGATTTCTGATTTGAGATATTTTTTTAATTAAAGGAAAAGAAAGATTAATATACAAGCTGCTTCTTTTATCACGCCTAATCAAAACGCTGTAGTAATGCCTATTTTCTTTAAAAATTATATTGACGTAAAAGCATAAAATAAATGAGAGAGGAAAATATTCATAAAGAGAGGAAAAAAAGATGCTCGCCCGTGATATATTTGAAATGTATTATGGCCCCTTCCTCCAAAAAGAAAACAAAAACAAAACAAACAAAAGCCAAGAACCAAAAACAACTAGCCAGTTTCTAAAGTCCAGGCCCGTAATCTAATGAGACTACG
Source organism: Elysia crispata (assembly GCA_033675545.1). Lineage (NCBI taxonomy): Eukaryota > Metazoa > Mollusca > Gastropoda > Plakobranchidae > Elysia > Elysia crispata. The sequence goes on along the minus strand of JAWDGP010002778.1, from coordinate 23,493 downwards.
TCATACGTAAGGCGCTAGAAAGCTAAGTTGGTAGATCATTGGACTGACAAGCTAGATATTGTAGGTTCAATTTCTGGTAGGTTCAGATCTTTCACAGTGACATTTCACGCCGATCACCAGAATTAGCACTTTTAGTATTTCTAGGGCAAAAATTTCATATATATAAATATTCCTTGATTCTTAAGTTACTGAAATAAATCCCTTATAAGATATGTTTGTTAATTTTCTGAACAGATTGACCTATGATAAGATCGCCTAGATCTAATGCAATCTAACCAGCTCTTTCTCTGAGAAACTTGGTGCGTAAAAAGTAATGAAAGAACCACGTCTTGGGCTGAACTGGGAAACCGTGAAAAGTCCATAAAGTTTTAGAAGTTACGTGATATCTTTAGTTTGTCTGTCTCATAGCCATCATTTAATCAGTCATTTGTGCCTTTGGATTCATTACGATGATATAGAATTATCCAATAGGGCAAAACTATAAAAGTTAGAACAAATCTATCAACATCAAATTGATACAGGCCTTGAAATGAGCACAGAGACTTTGAACATTATTATGTTGTGTAGGTTTTTTTTTAATTTGTTTTTTATATCACACAGAAAGATAGTTGAATGAAAGATTCATTCTTTTTAATTTTCCTTTGATTCTCTCCAACTGTCTCTCTTACAAACTCCTTGTATATTACTTTTATAACAATTTACTTTTGAACCCCTTCTTACTCAGCGTCTCTGTCTCTGTCTGTCTGTCTGTCTCTCTCTCACTCTTTCTCTCTCTATTTCTCTCTCTTTATCTCTCTGTCTCTCTCTCTCTTTTTCCTATCTCTCTCTTTCTCTGTGTTTCTCTCTCTTTCTCTTTCTCTATCTCTCTCTTTCGCTCTCTTTCTCTCACACTCTTTTTCTCTCTCCCTCTTTGTCTCTCTCTCTCTCTCTCACTCTTTCTCTCTCCCTTTTTTCTCTCTCTCCCCCTTTCTCTCTCTCTCTCTTTCTCTCTCT
>JAWDGP010002778.1:0-17500 GCA_033675545.1 Elysia crispata | reverse complement strand
GGATAAGCAGCCAGGGAGTAACAATCTTTTAATTTTTTTTCATTGTCTTAAAAAAATAGACATTGCCCGTTTTTCCGCTGGAGGCTGTCCAAAGGTTAACGTGACGAAGCTATATCCTTTAATATTCTAGTTTATAAATTCGGCTGAAGTTTATTACAGGCTCTGCTCCTGAATTCACTTCTAGACACACCTTCTAAAAATCTTTGTGTGGATCTTTCCTGTTTGATGATTTTTATGTTAGGAATAATGGGTGTCTGATCTTTTTACCAGCCTAGCACTTTGGTTATCTGAACGTTTAATAAGCTTGGCATGCTTCTCAAAACCTTTTATTTAACACGAGATGCTTTTCCTAGTTTTTTTTTTTCTTTTATTGGTTATGTTCACTGACAGCGGCGATTTTTTTTAACGTATTGCATATAGTCTAGGTTTACTTTGATTGATAGAATTCTCAATGATGAGTTTGAATTTCATATGTGATTTTTTTTTTTTTAGTACTTTTTTCTTGTGAACTTCCACCACGGATACAGTGTTTTTTTTTTTTTTTTTGTCGATTTTTTTTTTTTGCACACATTGAAATGAAATAATATATCTCATCTTTTAAGGAAAACACTGATATTGGTTGTTGTTTTTGTTTATGTTTTTTTTCCTTGCTTTCAGCACAAAACGTTAGATCTAATATAAAAACAATTATTTTTTTTAATAGAACAACATTTTTTAAAAGTAAATATTACCGTAAAATATGGTTAATAGAACAGGTAAATAAAATTCCATGCATTGAAAAAATCAAACAAAAATATTATGAATAAAAAAATCCATTCTATGCTTGATTAAAATACAAGAATCATGTCATCTCTCACTCTAAAATTCGATTTACATTTCTTCAACTCTTATTCTATAGTATTTTATTGAGGAAAGAAAATGGCAAAATTTATTGGTGTTAAAATTAACAAACATAATATCTTGCAAAATTCATAACAAATTACATTTCATACTACAATCGGAATTTTGTCAGTACACATTAAGAAAAAATCTTATAACAAAATTTTTTGATTTGACAAAAGTATGTCGCAAAAACTTAAACTTAATTAATTTACACTTCAAAAATCAGTGAAAGGAGTATGCTGTCTTTACATCATGGACTCGGATGATGAATGCTTGTTTGTGTGTGTGCGTGTGTGTGTGGAAGAGATAGTGTGTGTGTGTGCGCGTGTGTGTGTGGAAGAGATATAAAAATAATTATAAATTTCTGAGGAAGTGTTAAAACTTAAAGGAAAAAAAAGTTATTGTCAATATTTACGGGATTTTATTCTTTGAACCTCTGAAAAAAAAAGCAAATTATGATCCCTTTGTTCACGTAAGTAGTTTCTTGCTTAAAATGTTAAAATCATCAGTTTATGTTCGATAAGTTACCGCACAAAATATTACTTAGTAACGATGGCTTTCCCCTAATCCAGGATAGAGCCTTTTGGTTTGGTTGGATTACTACCAACAGATGTCCAGTCCATTGATTGAACCTCCACTCTTTTAATTGAACCACTGACTTAGCTATTTCCCGTCCATCGAGATTAAAATGCAAGGTGCCAGATATTTTAAATTGATTATCTAACTTGCTATACAGTTTTAGAGAGCTCAACATAACCCTCCTATAAAAATAATCTACATAAATCTTGAGAAAATTGCGACTAATCTAAAATGTGTTTATACAACTTGATAAGCTTGTGGTTTTATTGAGATGGCAAAAACATTTTAAAGCTGAGGTAAAATTGTATAAAAAACTGAGGTTAACCATTGTTGTACTTAAAACCGCCGAAAAATAAAAAAAGCTGCTACCTAAGGTTTTTGAAAAATCACATTATAAAATAAAAAAATAAATCTCATTTTTTATCACAAAAGTCACAATTTCTTGTATTCTTCGCTTACATAGTTAAAAAATTATCTTCGTTTAGGAATCATTGCTAGGAAAAAAAATGTGTACATTGACTCTAATTATCATCACAGATTTCAACTCTGTCTCTTTTGGTATCCAGACGGAATGACTATCGACAGCCAAGAAAAGTTCTTTCAGTAACCAATGTTATGTTCATAAACGGTCTCAGAATATAAGAACTGCTCAGTTGTGTGATTTCAACAATCAATGTTCACAGAGAATAAAATCACTCAATTCTGTTGATAACATGAATTATCGCAACAATAATGTAATAAAAGTTATTGTTTTTATATCACAAAAGCTTAAGACGTTTGCTCTTCCAATAATTTTTACATAATTATTTAAAAATCCTTTCCGTTAGTCTGGAAGAAAATGTAACAAAATAAAACATTTTTAATATAACTAGATAAAAAAATACCACAATATGCAGCTCAATCATGAAAACGAGAGAAATTTGTATAAAAAATAAGCATTAAAATACACCTATGCGGCTCACGTTCTAGTATATATTGAGGATGTTGTTAAAATCATATTAATATGAAGTTTTAATAATTTACATCAGTCGATATTCCTGCAGAAATACAAATTATTTTACAAACGGCATGCAGCAAAAGAGATTTTCTACATGGTAATGTTTAAATGTAAACAATCTATGTCGTAAAAAGGCAGGACTTTAAAACAATTATGTAAAAAAAACAGTTGTGCTTTGTCAAAAAATGTGTAAAATCTCAGTTTAAAAACGACATAAGCAATATAGATTTTCTATTAAAAATAACTTTACTTTAATGCTTAAAATAATTATATAAGTTTTATTTCTTACTCCGGAAATTTGTTTACATTCGTTAAACTCACCATGTAAAGCCTGAAGTATAATATAAAACATGACATGAAAAAATCGTTGATGTAAAATTAATGAAAGATTGGTAAAATATTACCTCAAATACATCACTTAGACTTTCAGCAGTGAAATCAGTATCAACATTGAAAAGATAAAAGAAGGGTGTGTGCTGGAAGTAAAAAAGGGGGCGAGTGACGGGTTTTTATGTACACAAAAAGTAAAACAATTTTTGTTCTTTGAGTTGTGTAAAAAAAATTTTGAGATTTCAATATATTTCAATATATTTATATATATATATATATATATATATATATATATATTAAACAAATTAGGAAAGACTTCAACTATAATCTTAGAATTGTTGCACTATCACAAAATATATAAAGTTCTGGTTTAATGTAAATATCACATGAGATCAAAACATTGTATTTTTGGCTTTATATAATTATCACAATCATAAGAAGTTTTAAAATTTTTGGTTGTGTGCACAAACATCGCAGCTATTCAAAATGTCTACGTACTACAATGTTAAGAAAATAATAAATAATATAATAATTTCAACTTTCATTGGTTTATCTGTTGTGAGCAAGATATCACAAAATGCCAGATTATAAAATATTTCCTTGGCGCTAGCGATTTAATGACTCTAGAAATTTTAGATAATTTTTCCATTTTTCAATGAAAAAGCATCACAGAGAGTCAGTTTTACATTATATTACATGTTCTTCTGAAGTGAAGAGGTGAATTTCAGAGTTTTTGAAACTATTTCTTTCAAAAGTCTTTTAAAAGTAAATGTCTGGCAAAATATGACTAAAGTATATAATCCGGGCGGAGAATTCGACTGTGCTTCAGCAGGAATTTTGCTCCAGCAGACAATTCTACTCGTCATTCTGACTATTGTTGTTAAGGTCGTTACTGTATGAGCCATTTACGAGTTTGGCATACTGACTGGATGACTGAGAATGGTGTATGTTGACATCCTGGCGTTCTGAACGTTTTGCCTGAGTTTTAGTCTGGCTGACAGAGAGTGTTGTATGTTTGACACCCTGGCCTTCTGAACGTTTTGCCTCAGTTTTAGTCTGGCTGACTGAGAGTGTTGTATGTTTGACATCCTGGCGTTCTCAACGTTTTGCCTGAGTTTTAGGCTGGCTGACTGAGAGTGTTGTATGTTTGACATCCTCGCGTTCTGAACGTTTTGTCTGAGTTTTAGGCTGGCTGGCTGAGAGTGTTGTATGTTTGACACCCTGGCGTTCTGAACGTTTTGCCTGAGTTTTAGGCTGGCTGACTGAGAGTGTTGTATGTTTGACATCCTGGCATTCTGAACGTTTTGCCCGAGTTTTAGTCTAGCTGACTGAGAGAGTTGTATGTTTGACATCCTGGCGTTCTGAACGTTTTGCCCGAGTTTTAGTCTAGCTGACTGAGAGAGTTGTATGTTTCACATCCTAGCCTTCTGAACGTTTTGCCTGAGTTTTAGGCTGGCTGACTGAGAGTGTTGTATGTTTGACACCCTTGCGTTCTGAAAGTTTTGCCTGACTTTTGGGCTGGCTGGCTGAGAGTGTTGTATGTTTGACACCCTGGCCTTCTGATTGTTTTGCCTGAGTTTTAGGCTGGCTGACTGAGAGTGTTGTATGTTTGACATCCTAGCCTTCTGAACGTTTTGCCTGAGTTTTAGGCTGGCTGGCTGAGAGTGTTGTATGTTTGACACCCTGGCCTTCTGAACGTTTTGCCCGAGTTTTAGTCTAGCTGACTGAGAGTGTTGTATGTTTCACATCCTAGCCTTCTGAACGTTTTGCCTGAGTTTTAGGCTGGCTGACTGAGAGTGTTGTATGTTTGACATCCTGGCGTTCTCAACGTTTTGCCTGAGTTTTAGGCTGGCTGACTGAGAGTGTTGTATGTTTAACACCCTGGCCTTCGTATTGTTTTGCCTGAGTTTTAGGCTGGCAGACTGAGAGTGTTGTATGTTTGACATCCTAGCCTTCTAAACGTTTTGCCTGAGTTTTAGGCTGGCTGGCTGAGAGTGTTGTATGTTTGACATCCTGGCATTATGAACGTTTTGCCCGAGTTTTAGTCTAGCTGACTGAGAGAGTTGTATGTTTGACATCCTGGCGTTCTGAACGTTTTGCCCGAGTTTTAGTCTAGCTGACTGAGAGTGTTGTATGTTTGACATCCTGGCATTCTGAACGTTTTGCCCGAGTTTTAGTCTAGCTGACTGAGAGTGTTGTATGTTTGACATCCTGGCGTTCTGAACGTTTTGCCCGAGTTTTAGTCTAGCTGACTGAGAGAGTTGTATGTTTCACATCCGAGCCTTCTGAACGTTTTGCCTGAGTTTTAGGCTGGCTGACTGAGAGTGTTGTATGTTTGACACCCTTGCGTTCTGAACGTTTTGCCTGAGTTTTAGGCTGGCTGGCTGAGAGTGTTGTATGTTTGACACCCTGGCCTTCTGATTGTTTTGCCTGAGTTTTTGGCTGGCTGACTGAGAGTGTTGTATGTTTGACATCCTAGCCTTCTGAACGTTTTGCCTGAGTTTTAGGCTGGCTGGCTGAGAGTGTTGTATGTTTGACATCCTAGCCTTCTGAACGTTTTGCCTGAGTTTTAGGCTGGCTGGCTGAGAGTGTTGTATGTTTGACATCCTGGCGTTCTGAACGTTTTGCCCGAGTTTTAGTCTAGCTGACTGAGAGTGTTGTATGTTTGACATCCTGGCATTCTGAGTTTTGCCTGGGTTTTAGTCTAGCTGACTGAGAGTGTTGTATGTTTGACATCCTGGCGTTCTGAACGTTTTGCCTGAGTTTTAGTCTAGCTGACTGAGAGAGTTGTATGTTTGACATCCTGGCGTTCTGAACGTTTTGCCTGAGTTTTAGTCTAGCTGACTTAGAGTGTTGTATGTTTGACATCCTGGCGTTCTGAACGTTTTGCCTGAGTTTTGGTCTAGCTGACTGAGAGTGTTGTATGTTTGACATCCTGGCGTTCTGAACGTTTTGCCTGAGTTTTAGTCTAGCTGACTGAGAGTGTTACAAGTTTGGCATCCTGCCTGTCGGTAGATTTTGCAAGTTTTGCAGTCTGGTTGTGGAGCGTTTGGCAAGAAATTTGTCCAGACTGTTTAACCATTTTGCTCGATTTTCAGTTTGGCTCTCTGTACACTTTACAAGCTTGGAATCCTGACTGCTTAAACGTTTTGCCAAACTCGCAGTCTGGATGTCTGAACGTCTAGCAAGTTTGGGATCCTGACTGTCGGAACATTTTGAAGCTTTGTGATCTTCACTCTCTGAACAGTTTAAAACGTTGGAATACTGACTGTCTGAATATTTTGAAACCTTGGAATCCTGACTGTCTGAGCATTTTGAAACCTTGGAATCCTGACTGTCTGAACGTTTTGAAACCTTGGAATACTGAATGTCTGAACGTTTTGAAACCTTGGGATCCTGACTGCTGTCTGAGTGTTTTGCAAATTTGGCATCTTGCTTCTCTGAACAATTTGCAAGTTGAATTGTCTCGCTGTATGGACGTTTTCCAATATTTGGAGACTGGTTTTGTGAGCGTTCCACCAGCTTTGCAAACAGAGGGTCTAGTTCCTCTAAAGTCTGTAGAAAAAATGATATCATAAAGATTTTTAATCTTGAATTGTGAAATAATATTAATAATCATCTTTTTATTTCGCATTAAAAAAGGAACCAAAGCTATAAATGGTCCTTACATCATAAATTAATTTTCATACTTTAAAATAAAGAGGGTTTTTTTTTTCAACAATGTTTCAGAATAAAGAAAGTGAAATTTTTTATATGGTATTATTAATTTTTACTTCTACTTGTTTGGTCTACTATTGATATAACTTATCCATTAAGAAACCACTATTTCAGTTAATACATAGATTTTTTAAATCGTCCTGATGGGTAAAAGCAGTTACTAAGTCACACTGAAAAATTAAGACACCACAAAACTGTGACAAAAAGACATGATGATAACAGGCTATGATGCTTCACAAAGAGATCCAGGATACAAGACTTACCAAGACACCAAAAAACTGTCACAACAGGCTATGATGCTTCACAAAGAGATCCAGGACACAAGACTCACCAAGACACCAAAAAACTGTCACAACAGGCTATGATGCTTCACAAACAGATCCACGACACAAGACTCACCAAGACACCAAAAAACTGTCACAACAGGCTATGATGCTTCACAAACAGATCCACGACACAAGACTTACCAAGACATCATAAAACTGTGACAACAGGCTATGATGCTTCACAAACAGGTCCACGACACAAGACTCACCAAGACACCAAAAAACTGTCACAACAGGCTATGATACTTCACAAAGAGATCCACGACACAAGACTTACCAAGACATCATAAAACTGTGACAACAGGCTATGATGCTTCACAAACAGATCCACAATACAAGATTTATCAAGATATCACAAAACTGTGACAACAGGCTATGATGCTTCACAAACAGATCCACAATACAAGACTTATCAAGATATCACAAAACTGTGACAACAGGCTATGATGCTTCACAAACAGATCCACAATACAAGACTTATCAAGATATCACAAAACTGTGACAACAGGCTATGATGCTTCACAAACAGATCCGCGACACAAGACTTACCAAGACATCACAAAACTGAGACAACAGGCTATGATGCTTCACAAACAGATCCAGGACACGATTGACGTTCCACCGGGCTGACCAGTCAGGGGTCACAAGATTCAGAATGGTATCTCTGGAAAGGAAGCATAAAAATCGATCGTCATAATTACGTTGAAAATTGGTTTACAAAAAAGAACCCAATGATATTGTGAAAGAAAAAACGCTGGGCTAAAAAAATAATAATCGCAGATGATGACAGAGTTATTGTTGTTTTATGATGTTGTTTTTAAGATCTTCTTTGTCGTTATGTCTTGCTGTTATTTTTGTTGTTGTTGTTGTTGTTGTTGTTGTTGTTGTTGTTGTTGTTGTTGTTGTTGTTCTAGCTTTTTAAACTTTTTTATTTGTTACTATTATCATGATTATTCTTGTTATTGTTATTATTAATTATTATTGTTATTATTATTATTATTATTATTAATATTATTATTATTATTATTATTATTATTATTATTATTATTATTATTATTATTATTATTATTATTATTATTATTATTATTATTATTATTATTATTATTATTATTATTATTATTATTATTATTATTATTATTATTATTAATCTGAGTATATATCAATTTCAAACGTGAATCTTAATTAATTTGTTACTTAACAACCCTCAAGTCTTTAAATCAAGAGCAAAAAAAAAATCAGATATTGAAAGCAAAATCTGAAGTTTAGATTAAAGACTCTTATAATATATTTTAATACGATAATTTTGACAGAAATTTATTATCTCCTGTTTATTGCCGTTCAAAACATAGTCATCCAAAATAATCGAATTAAAAGAAATAAAGTCACAGATGATAACATGACACTGCTGAAGATAGTAAACATGATACTGTTTGTGGTGGTGATGATGATGATGATGATGATGATGATGATGATGATGATGATGATGATGATGATGATGATGATGATGAAGAAGAAGAAGAAGATGATGATGATGTGATGATAATGATGATAAAGAAATTAATTATTGTAATAGCAAGTCATCTGCAAATTTAACTAAAATGGAAGCCATGGAAGTGAAGATGGTAGCGGCAACAGTGATGCATATAAAAATGATAATAATCATGCATATAAAAATGCTGATAGTCCAACATGCTTTTTTGCAAAAATCCATTTTTTTAGGTTCAAATTTAACGTACCTAAGCATATGTAGGAGCGGACAATCTGGCATAGTGGCGTTCTTTGCTTGGCAGAAAAAATCATAATGTTCGTGGTACTGGACCTCAAACATCATGCAGTGGAGCACAGCGCCCAGAGAGAACGCATCTTTCTGGAGGAGGAGAGACAAAGACAAAAATAACATTAAATGCAGTTCGATGAGGTATTACAAGGATAACGGGATTTTGGGCAGGGAGGAAATACAAGACATTAAAAAATTTAAAAACATTTGGATGAAGTAATACAAGATTACCAGTAATATGGAAAGGGAAGAAATACAAGACAAAAAAAAAATTAAAAACAGTTGGGTGATTTATTACAGGGATAGCGGTAATTTGGACAAGGAGGACATACAAGACATCATGAAAATTAAAAGTTGAATGAAGCAATACAGTGATGGCGGTAATTTGGTCGGGAAGAAAAAAAAAGAACATCAATAAAATTAAATACAAGTGGATGAAGTATTATAAGAATAACGGTATTTTTGGACAGGGAGGAAAAAACACGGCATCAATAAAATTAAATACAGGTGGATGAAGTATTAAAAGTATAACTGTATTTTTCGACAGGGAAATCAATATTAAGAGAAAGTTGATTAGAATTTTCATGTTATTTGATAACCGCACTCTTTAATGTTACCACATATTTTTTTTTTGTGCTGGCAATCTATTTCTGCTTTATTTGCTTAACCTTTATGTGAACTCTTGAATGTTCAAGGAAAGACTGACTGTCATTATTATCCCCATTACGTAAAAAAAGGAAAATATTTTAGGCATCTAGTTAAAGTTTATTTCAATCTTCCAGTTTCATTAAGCATATCGCACTTTCAGAGTTTTGTCTTTTAAACGTTACGTTAAATGTTCTTTTCTTGCATCATTCTTGAAGAAGTTATAAAAGTCTTATAATCTATTGCCATGTTCTACTGACATTTTATGGATGATTGGGTAGAAAACAGAGACTAAGGGCCATTTATTTTGGAATAACACTTCTACAAAGCTGGAAAAAAAATATAGATAGTGTTTGGGCAACTCCATTACAATTCATTGACTCTTTTCAAGAAGCAGACGATTTTAAAAGACGAATACAATAATAACTTATTGTTGAGTAATTGAACAAATGTTTACCTAATTTGCGCCTCTCTGAACAATGAAATTACTGCAAGATGTTTCAAGTAATGAAGATTCCTAAAGGCTGTTTATTCATGTGCAATTAATAAATTATGTAATGGTTAGCATAATTATACTTGTAACTGCCCTACCACTTTAAAACAAGATGGCCCATGATTCAGATCTAAACCTAACCTCTATATCAAATACATACGTGATTCTATAACTGTTCGTCTCAAACATTAATTTTTTTAACGAACCCAGGATCCGAATGTGTTGTGTTAGACCGATCATGCCTTCAAAAAACTTATACCAACATCAAATTAAAGGACAACGCAATCAAGTTGAAATAAGTATTTTATCTTAGAACGAAGTCACCATATTGTGGAACAAAATTTATTTGAATCAAAAATATAAGATTTATTTATCACATTTTCGCTTTATTTTAAAAGATATTTTTACCCGGATCGTATTTCTGAGTGTATTTGATGAGATGCAAATTGGTATTATCATCTAAAAATAAGCGTGAACGTTTTAAAAAATTACTCAAAGTCTTGCAAATGAGTCCTGTTTTATACTTCGAAAAAAATTTTTTGAGTTTTTTTTCTTGCAAAAACAGAAAGTTGAATAATATTGATGTGCTTTAAAGTACGCAACAACATTGCACGTAGATCAATGCTTGATTTCCAGTAAAATGTTTTTGATCTAACATTCGATAACGCAGTATCAAGTTTTTTTTCCAAATTTTAAGTTTTTCTTTATCTTCAAACAATGTTTTTACTAGAAACTCAAAAAGAAGGATCTCAATTAAACTCGTGTGAAAATCAGAATAATTACAGCCAGTCGATAATGCTTGAGTGAGAAAAATAAATCAACTTAAAGAAAAGACAAATAGCAGAGGAGAGTTTAAGATAATATTGGATCAGCAAACCCACAGATGAAAAAAAAATCAATGAAATGGGAAAAGAGACAAAAAAGAAGATGATGGCAAAGAAAATAATGTGGTAAAAGACGGGCTTCTTGTAATAAGTATAACAATGCCAGATATGCTATGAAAAAATGCAAGAAAAAAGAAAAAAAAACAATAAAACAACAACAAAACAAAAGAAAGACAGATAGATGGAGAGAGAGAAAGGTAAGTAGATTAAAACGGTATAATTAAAAAAAAAAACACTTGAAAAATTCAAGAGAAGAAAAATAGCGAGAAGAGCTAAATACAGAAAAGGCCGACATCAGAAAAACTGGTAAATGGCTAATGATTAGAAACTAATAAATTTTATGTTGAAAAATGAAAGGAAATGTATGAGGAGATGAAGAAACAGAGAGATAGTAATTGATAAATATAAAGATAGGTAGACTGGTACATTTAGAGAGAGGAAGAGAGAGAGAGAGAGAGAGAGGAAGAAAGAGAGAGAGAGAGGAAGAGAGAGAGAGAGAGAGAGGGAGGGAGAGAGAGAGGAAAAAAGATAGATAGATAGATAAATAGAGAGAGAGGATGAAAGAAGGAAACAACAGACATATAATTTAGCTAAAAGATAAGGAAACACAGAAGAAGATTTTTAAAAAAGCAGAGAAAGAACTTTTAGTAATACCGAAAACAAAAACACCAGTTTAATTAGATATTTAAAAAGTTCAAAAAAATATAATGAACTAGAGAAAAGCGCTTCGCTACACTTTTAAGCTTCTCATTTTTGAAAAGTTTTTAAAAATCTTAAATTGATCAGTACCGTAAGATATAACAGCTTTTTTTGAGAACTAAGAGGAAAAAGACAAGAAATCAAACATGCACAAGGAGAGAGAAAATAACAAGTACCAAAAATACGATAAAATAATAATTGTATATTGAGTTGATAATGAGGGGATTTATAAGTATTGACTAAGCAAATCAATTGTGAAAAGGATAAGAGAAAAAAGAGCAGTAAAGATACATGGACAACCAACGAAGAGGCATAGAATAATAATTAGAGACATTGATAAATAAAAGAGATAGATAGTTAGATTAGATAGATAGATAGATAGATAGATAGATAGATAGATAGATAGATAGATAGATAGATAGATAGATAGATAGATAGATAGATAGATAGATAGATAGATAGATAGATATGGATAGACAGGTAGATAGACAGATAGATAGATAGATGGATAGATAGATAGATAGATAGATAGATAGATAGATAGATAGATAGACAGGTAGATAGACAGGCAGACATACACATAGATACAAAGATTAGAGAGAATAGGAAAAAATCTAAATACTTGATCAGAGTGGAATTTCGTTAAGAGACTTAGCAGTATGAAAACTATAAAAGAGTTAAGAAGCACACGTGTTTTAAAACAAGAAGAATGGTGTGACACATATGCTTATGATACAAATATCTGTTAAGCTCTTCTCAACAATCTAATTAGTGTAAAGTTTGTTTATTTCAACAGAGATTGGACGCCATAGAGTTTCATTTGGATTCGAGTCTGAAAGAAAAATCCTTCCTCGCTGTACAAGAATCTTCCATCAATAGTTCTCGAGTATTTCTTAAACTTTCTTAATATTTGTTTAAATTTCAATTTTCCAAAACATATTAATGAGTAAAGCTTTATAGGTTTCAGGGTGTCATCGCCTATACAGATTTTAACGATATGTAAATAGCACTTAAAGTCAAGTGCGAAAAAACATTTTATAAGTGAGTTGGATTTATTGACCCATTCATAATAACAGTTGAAATAAACAGTTTAAGTAGCAAAATAAAGAAAAGGGTTCTAATACTTTATAAAGTAAATACAAAGAAAAACAAATGCAATCATAGCTCTCAAGAAAAACAAATGCTACGAATGATGCCACAGATGGACTGACTTTTCAATCAAGGCCGACCTTGCAGAACAACGAGGAGAAAAAGACACGGTTGAGATGAACATTTTAGTGACAACAAACATAAAAAACCAGTAAAAAATAGAAGTAAGAACGCTGTGAAAAAATATTATTTACCTTGGTTCCATAGCGACGGATGAAGTTGATATCAACATCGGCAGTTCTCCTTCTCGGCTCTGTGATGCCAGCTCCTGGTCGTAGAGTGTCTGACATGTCGAAATCAGAAATCATAGGATTATCACAATCATCAATCATGATATTCTCTGGTCTCAGATCTCTGTGGGTCACGTGGCAGGCATGGAGGAAGGACAAGCCGTTGGCAATCTTGAGGAAGTAACGGACGATGGTTTGGATGGGCAGCTGACCGATGTAGTTTGCCAGGCTCCCTCTGGGAAAGTAGTTGGTAACTGTGTAGCAGACACTCCTCACGGACCGGTAAGATATCGGCCTTACGATATACGGGTGCTGGATGTCTTTCACAGCTTTCAGTTCTCTCAGGAACCTTTCGGATTTTTGGGGAAAGAACTTGAGCACATATTTCTTCTTGGAATCCTTTCCACTCTCACACAGCATCACATCTTGTTTGTTTGGACCTCCAAGGTACGCGACTTTCTTGAGGTCAAGCACATCCAAACCTCCACAATGTTGGTCAAGTGAGGGAAAGTCCCATTCAGGATATTCTAACACATGGTCTCTGTTCTTTTTGGGTATCCGATTGCATTTAAATGGAAACTTGTAAGGGTGAGCTCTGGCACTGTAAGCTTGGTTAGTTTTCATCTTCCCAGCTTGAGATGAATCGCTCTGATTATTTGTGTTGTCATTTATTTTCTCCTGTTTAGGACGTTGGAGCTGAGAACTACCCTCGCCATTCAGATGGCTCATATCAAGGTGCGATAAACGGACATCTCTACTTTCATGCTGACGGTCGATGTTAGGATCTCTGTTCTCAGCGTTTGCCTGGGAAGATGTTGCATGAGTTGATTGATCGTTAACAACTACATCACAGAAAGTGGGTACACTAGAGGATGTTCGTCTTTGGACAGGGACCTCTGTTGAACCTTTTGGTTTCTTCTCTGAAGTGATGATGTTGTCATCCTTGGTCAAGTCTTGAGAATCTTTTCGGCTCTGGGGCCTAATGTTTTCCACATTAACAGGTTTTGTATTTTCCACAACTGGATGCGAACACGTTGCAATTCCACCAGACGTATTTGACACATCTCGTAGAGGTAAATTCTCACCGTGAGAGCTGTGATCCATCTTGGAGAATATAACACAGGAAAGTAGCTGTCTCCAAGACTTTTTGACTTGATGAGAACTGTGAAAGCTCGTCTAGTGCTAAGTCAGGTTAGGGTCTCTCTTGTTTCAGTGAAGGAATAAGACTCTACACCAGTGCTGATATTGTGAAATATGGAATGGTTGATGGCACAAACTGGAAATCATAGAACGTTGAAAAACTGAGGAGCGAACTGATCATAAGCAATATCCAAAATGGAATGAGAAGAAATCTTGTCTCGGAGTGTGGTATATATACTGGCTGTCCTCCTTTGAGCCAATCAGCATCCAATGTCAGGATCACGTGATTGAAATTTAATAGAAAAATATTTTGTTTAGAGGCGGGGTAGATATGGTGTTTATACGTGTCCCTAACCATTTTGTTTTGATAGCGCTGCCCAAACAAACTGACCATCATAGAGATTGCGGCCCCTGCGGCTGTCGCCGATCGTGCACCGGTCACGGTACCGTGTATAGCCTGAGGGTGGACTGGGCGGAGCACTGCATCTACCTGGGGTGTCAGGTCAGTCGGGGTGAACTTAAAAGAAACAATTGATTAGAGCCGATACCTGTGCTTAAGTCAACAAATCTTTGACATGTCAATATTGACACAAGTCAGTTTTTATAATAATTGTTGTATATGATATTATAATCATCACCCCTCCACTATATTTATAAATATTATCAATTGCATCAACTTTGGGTGGTAAAGATAGAATCGTCACATTTTTCTATTGCACTCACTTTCCGACATGAACGGCATTAGAAAAGTAGTTATGTAGATTTTTTAGATTAAACATTTGCTTGAGGTTCATGAATCGTGTAAGGCACACATTGAAAATTACTGACTCCTACACAAATTAACAATGGTATTAAAGGAACCATCCTCCCATTTGACGATCAGGTTTCGTGTTGAAGTTAAATCTAAAGCGCAAAGTAGGACATTTCGGATGAGAGAGATTGTGGACATAAAAAAATAGATTAATATACAAGCTGCCTCTTTTATTACGCCAAATCGAAACCCTGCAGTAATTCTTTCTCTAAAAACTATTTTGGCATAAAAATATTAAAAAAAAGATGAGAGAATAAATAAATAAAGAAAAAAAATGCTCGCACATGCAATGTATAAAATTTCCCATGTAAAAAAGAAACAAAAATCTAACGAGTTTCTAGTGTTCATGCACACAATCCTCCAAAAATCTATAAACCTTCATTGTTTTAGTAACTCTTAGAAGAGAGATTAAAATGGCGTTGGTAACGAGGTAGAACATCCGCCTTTAGTTCTATAGAGATCAACTTTCTTCTCTACAGCTTTATCTTCTTTAAAGGCATATCTGTGCTCTGGGATGTTCTGTTATCATCTCGCATAGCACGAGCTATATCAGACAATTCGAATCACTTGCAGTAAATGTCTAATACTGCGATCGCTCCATGGGAGATTCTTTATGAAAAAAAAACAACAATAACGATTCAATTCTTCACATGGTCTCCTTAATATAGACACCATCCTTTTTAAGTAACATGTACGAGAAGAAAAAGCTCATTAGAGCGAACTCTTTCCTATGACCGACTGGCTTCAATATTTGTCAATCAATATTTAATGATGCTACGTCGGTTGATCGTTCGACTGACAAGCCAGATATGGTAGGTTCGATTTCTGGCTGGTTCAGATCTTAGGCTTTGAAACTTCAGGCCCATCACCAGAATTGCATCACTGCTTATACCTTTTCGGCACAGATTTCATTTGCATATGAAAACCATTTAAGGATTGAGGAATATTTTGCTCTACGAGGCCGATGTTAGCTTAAGGATCGGCTTATCCAAAATTATATGGTATCTAGCTCTGCTTTTTCAAGTTACTGAAATAAATCCCTTTAACTTATGTTTGTAAACTTTTGATCTGATTGATAAGATCGCCTCGATCTAATCCAATCTAACCAAACCTGTCTTCAAGAAACTTGGAGAAACTTCGAGAGTGTAGAAACTAACGAAAGCACCACGTCCTGGGCTGACGTTGGGAAACCGTGGAAGGTCAATAAGGTTTTAGTAGTCATTTGGTATGTTTAGTTTGTTTGTCTCATAGCCATCATTTCAATCAGTCATTATATAAAATTATACATTAGGGCAAAGCTATAAAAATTTTAACAAATTATCAACATCAAACAGATGCATGGTTTGAAATGAGCATAGAAAGTTTAAACTTTTATTTTGTTTCTGTTTTGTTTTGTATTTTTTCATATTACACAGAAAGATAGTTGATTGAAAGACGATAATCTTCACAGATTTATTCTTTTTAACATTCATTTGGATCTTTCGCTCTATCTCTCTCCCTCTGTCTCTCTTAAACTTTCGTTGTATATTCCTTCATAACAATTTACTTTCTAATGCCCACTTACTGAGCGTCTCTCTCTCTCTCTCTCTCTCTCTCTCTCTCTCTCTCTCTCTCTTTCTACCCCACCCTTCTTCTCTTTACATTATTTTCTTTTTGGGAGCAGTAATTTCTTTAGCCATTCTTACTCAGTGTTTTTCTGTCTCTCACTATCTATCTATCTCTCTCTTCTCTCTTTCTCTCGCTCCCACACTCTCTCTCCCTCTCTCTCTGTCTCTTTCTCTCTCTCTCTCTCTCTCTCTCTTCACATATCCATTCTGAAAGCATTCACACTTTTCCATTCCGGGCCTTAGTGTCTGTGGGTTTCTTCTTTTTCTTTTTCCTTATCTACATTTTCGTCCTTCGACAAGTTGTCCTTTCTCTCTATATACCTCTCTCTTGTTCCTTGTTTTCAGCCACTTTTCCCTCACTCCCTCATTATCTATCGCTCTTCCTCTCTTCCTCTTGTGTAGCTGTGATGTAAACTAATTCTAAAAACTAAAACTTTCTCTATTTACCTCAATTTCACCGGCTTTTCTCGCTTGCTCCTAAATTAACAGCAGTGAAGAACAGGGGTACCCAAAAGTCAAAAGAGGAAAAAAGAAAGGAATGTCCTATTGTTTATTTATGGTTGTGCTCTTGGGACCATTCAGATACTTTTAATGAGTTCTCATAACTTATGTTTTGATTAAAGTCATTGTTGTTCTCTGATTTTATCCAAAAGCTCTTTTTTTTGTTAAAATACAAATTATTTAATGTGAGTATCCGTGCTGTTGTTTTTGCTGCTGTGTTTGACGGTGTAATCTTGTTTGTGTTCTGAGATTGGTAGTGATTGCATGTCTGTAAAGAAATATAAGTAAGGCGGGCACAAATAACTCATTTTGATAATACTGTTTTAAAAGTTAGATTTTTTTTATATTAGAGCTAAACACTTGCATGGGTTGTGTAACGTAATAAATTTCAAGTTAAAGATAGTAGGACAAATCAAATTGAAAAAAATGCGAAATCTGTAGGTGACTGACAGTCAGAAAGAATCAATGGACCTGTTTTTTTCCTCTTGCCTTTAGCTGCTTTACATAAATAGAAAAGAGGTTAAAAAATAATACCACGCCACGAGTCTTCTTTCCTAACGTGTGTATGATAATATTTTGGAAAAAAAAAAAAATAACACTAAAGTTTTGCGCACAAAGGTAAAGCAGGGAATGTTCATTTTGATCATGCTATAAACTAAATTGAATTTTTTGAAAAAAAAAATTAACGTTGCATTGAAATTTCAACATTTTTTTAAATTCCCACAATAGTATA
>JAWDGP010002776.1:67500-89082 GCA_033675545.1 Elysia crispata | reverse complement strand
CCCCAGTCGCCATTAAGGTTAGCGCTGTCACATTTATTAAACCACCAGCCACCCCTGTTCCTCTCTGCACAGTTAGATTTCCCTAGATCATTGTCTCTGTCGAATGTGCTGAACGCGCAATTGTTATGAAAGTCTAGGGGATTCCCTGCCGTCCCAGAATAAACTCCCACGCGTAATGTGTATTTACTCAATTCGTCAGAGACAGAGAAATGGCTGTAACGCGCAAAGGCTGATTTTCCTTTGTAGCGAAGGTCTACCCTCAGTTCATATATTCCGGTCCGAGTGATTGCGTGGATATTGTCGTTGCCGAGCCAGAAATCGTCGTCAAAGAAACCGAAACCAGTTCTGTAGTCGACCCAGTTGCGATGGAAGTCTATTTTTCCTGTGGATCGACGCTGGATAATAATCCAACCTCCAGCATCTGTAACTGGGTCACACAGGTAGGGGAACTGGAATTTGCTTTGTCCGTTCTGATAAATTACAGGGTAAGGGAAGGAACCCTGTGAGAAAAAAGGAATCATTCCTTTCTTGCAAACTGTGGGTCTGAATATGTCCATCATAATGGATTGAAAAACAGTGGCGGCATTTACTTTGATTTCAGAGACGATATCTTTCAAGCCAGAGATATTGTATTCTAAAGGCGGCGTCATGTCCAAAGGTTGGAGTGAACCAACCGACTCATTAAGAGACTTTATCTGTTTTGTTAAGGTGAGCTGGTTATTTTCAGCGGCATCTATGATTTGATCAAGTTCTCTGTCCATCGACTCCAGAAGAGTTTTTCTCGTAGTAGCAAAAACTTTGCCAAACTCTCTACAGCCTTGAGGGGCGTCGGAGACAGAATCTTGTCCTTCACGTACAGTAGACAAGAAACTATTCAGCAGGCTGCTTTGTACGTCCGATCCAATCTCATCCATTTTTCCCGAAATGTCTTCAATTAATGAAGAATGTTGGGTTTGGACTCTCTGTGCCCTCTCCAACTCCTCAGTTTTCTTTTGAAGAGAAGTCAGCCTATTATTTGTGCGGTACTGGAGAACAAAATTATTAAAGGATTCAGTCACATCATTAACACTTCTCTCAAGCTGTTCTAGTCTATCTTTTATCCGCCTATCTCTGTCCACTGGAGATCTCGTTTGCTGTCCATGCTGTATGTGTTTGATAATGCTCGACAACATTTCCCCTTGAGAATCAACTCCCAAAGTTTGACACGAGTACTCGGATTGACAGTCGTCAGGTTTAAACAGCTCCACTTGTATTTTGGCTTGCTTATCATCCAGAACACCAAAAATCTTTGCGTCGTTTGTCACCAGGGTCACATTTGGAGTTTCAGTAGAAACGGAGCCCAAGAGAATGCTACGTTCGCCAATGTTATCATTTCTGTTTCTTTTGAAAATTTTCAATGAGGCGATGCTGCTAAAGAGACCTTTTGCGTCTCTGGAGGTGTTGATGTCGACGATCCGCTCTTCACAAGTGAGGACGCGACAGCTTGTCTGAGCTGTGGGTAGTCCAGAATTGTCCAGGTTCAGCTCTAGACCTGAGGTTAAAGAATGAGAGAGGGATAGATAGATAGATAGATAGATAGATAGATAGATAGATAGATAGATAGATAGATAGATAGATAGATAGATATAGACAGATAGACAGACAGATAGAGGGAGATAAATAGATAGAGAAAGAGAGAGAGAGAAAAGTGCAAACTAGAGAATATTATTAGCAATAGAATGTCTCAAAGTAAGAAATTTAGAAAATGGTATAGTAAACGGAACAAAGCATGAATTTATCGACCAACATTATCAAAGTGTAAGGTTAAATGAAAAGATGACAACATACAAAACAACTGATAGAAATTACGTGTTAGGAAAAAAAAGCACGATTCTTATTGTTTCGGACACATGGAAAGAGAAAATCTCATTTATATATTTAAAAAAAAATCATTTATTTTAGAGTAAAAGAAATTTGTAGAAATAGGCCTGTGCAATAAAAGAGTATTTTCTATGAAATTGTATAAAAAAAAGTAAAAAGAGAAATGATCTTAATCTATTTCATTATAGAGTCCCATTTATGTTACGTATTAAAATTTGGGCTGTAAATTATTAATCGTTTTCATAAACAGGCAATTCATTTTTCTACCCTTAGCTAATAGATCTAAACTTTAATTTATTTAGGAAAAGTTCGGTTTTTATTAAAAAAAAAAAAGTATTTTTACTGTTTTCAGTATGCGTCTTCCACTAGTGTAGCAAAACAGCATGGACCTAAAGGTAAGTAGATTTTTATCCTTGAAAAAAAAAACATTTATTTTTCAAATACAGTGGCATGTGTGTACTGAAATGCAATTGTAACAACTATAAATTATGAAAATAAATTTTTTCTAAGGATTTTTCTATGAGAAAGCCTGGAATGTGCGACCTATCTAGCAGTGAGAGGGGGTGAGAAGATGCGGTCCTGAATTTGGAGCCCTAAGAACATAAAGGCAAATACTTATATTATGACTAACTCTAATTAATTTATGGAAAATTAGTTTTCAAAAAGTATGTTGTTATTTTATTTCTGAGGCTTATAACACTAGATGAAGTTAATCAAATGGGTGAAGATGATGACTCAATTGCGAATGCTGATAGTTACATCTAAAACACTGATGCCGTGGTCACTCTAGCATCAAATAAATACGTGATTCAAACTCTCATAAAAGCAAAGAGGTGATCAGCGAGAGACAAGCATCATGTACAAATTGATCAGCCCAATATGATCAAAATGCGCAACATAACTGTAGGGATTTGACTATTGTTTGCTTTTTATTTGGATGCATCTGCACAGAACTTTAACTTTCCTGTCGAAAGTCAGCTGAACTCAACTCAAGACCTTTGGATCAGCTGGCTTTCAAACGGGACATTGTAAAAGAGAACTTTATGAGGCATAAACAAGATCGGGCACCGAGATTGCCGATCTCTGGTACAGTGTAATCTATCAAGAGTGGAGTTCCCACCGAGGTAAGAACTGATGGTGTAAATCACCATTTGGTCACAAGTCCGACGCAAAGCAGATGCGGGTTGTGTGACAAAAAGACTATGCTGATTTGTTCAAGTGTAATGGCCCAGTGCATGTCAAATGTTCGCAAACATTCAATTCACTACCGGGCTTTTTTGCCTCCAAAGTGAAAGTAAAGGGCATCTTCTTTAAATAATAATCTTTCTCCTAAAATAGGTTTTAGCTTATTGTTATGGTTATTTTCTCTGTCAAACAAATTGTATTTTAGAAGGAATTGGAATTGGCATGTTTCAGATTAAAAAAAAAAACCTTTGTCAATGAACCCTGACACAATTAGTATCCAAATTAGGCCTGCATAAATTTCATTTCTAATTTTCAAAATCTGCTATCCATATTTGCAATTTGTCTACTACAAAAGAAAATAAATCAAAGAAGATTTATACAGTTACTTTGAGCCTTTTCAATACTAATTTTCTTGAGGTATTTCGTTTTATAATTCTGTATGTGGTCTTTTAAAAAAAATTCAGCATATATAACTTAATTATGTATTATATGTTTGCAGTAAAAGCCAAAACACCATAACTCTTTCCGTGCAAACAGTCAATAAAGGTGACGCTCAGAAACATCTGAAATTGGAACCGCTAGCGTCCCATTTATTGGATGCTAAAACAAAGGTCTGTAAATACGAAAGTAATACATAAAACACAAAAAAATTCTTTGAATTGAAAGTTTGTATATTAAACCACAATTGGTTGAAAACAAAACCTGAAAAACTATCTCAAAAAAGAATTAGAAGAACGGAAGGTAAATCAAGTTGTGTATGCTCTTACCGTGGCAGCAAAGAAAATAACAAAGAGCGATATTAAGACAAATCTTGTCCATTGCCACTGGCCTGCTTCACCGCTTCACTCCAAAAAATCACGTTCGTCTCAGTCTCTTTGTTACCGAGTGTTGGTGCAAGATTATTGTTGAATAGATCTCCAAGTGTAAACTGATGTTAAACGTAAACTGGTTCTTTCGGAAAACGTTATGGAAGTCGGTGAGAAATGAATTCGGTGTAGTGCGTTTTATATTAAATACACACTCTGAAAGAGAGATGGTCCCATCAATATGCACTCGGAATGAAAAAGAGTTTTAATATGCTCAACTGCTTTTACAGAGAAGATATAGATTTGTAGAGAGGGCCCACTAGCCGCTGCGCCCCTCTGTACTATGTATAGCCTCGCGTACCCGGGACGTAGGGGGCTCTGATGCAGGTAAGCGCAGGCATCACTAGTTTCTATACTCGAAGAATACTTTAATAATAGTGGAAATAAGCCTTGTTATTACCTACTTACATCTTTTTATGTTAAGCGTTGTAACGCATTGTACTATAAGTTGATCTATTCATTTTCTCACCCTTTTTTGGTGTGTAACTTTTGGGTAGCGGATCGGCTAGATCTATGTACATTATCTTATTTGGTTGCATAACGTTTGTATTTCATGCCTAAGAACTTAGTTTTGTTTATTAAACACAGCCCGCACTTGTATGGTCAAGATTCTTCTCGAATCACCGACTTAGTTCTAGCATAGTAATGATCTCGTCACCCCTTGTTTACCTTTGTTTTGATTGGTTGCTAATTGCTAATGACGTGAAGCGAGAATGTTCTCTTATGATTTATGTAATTCCTTTTCTAGATGATTCGACGAGATTTTGTATAAATAAGAATCCAAATTATATTTAGCCAGTCAACATCATAGAGTTCATAGTGAGTCAACAACATCGAGTCTACAGTGATTCAACATCAAGTCTACAGTGAATGATTAATGAGTCAACCTACAGATATTGTACAGTCTAGCTCTTGTGTTGGATTAAACAGTTTGCAAATTTTACTTGCGGACTTCGGACTTTTTTCTACGGACGAGTCGTGTGATTGGCTGTGTAAATATTTTAATACCCCTAGACAAACAGAGCCTAACAGATCACCATCTTCATCAAAATCTGTTACAAGCGTAAAAGATGCATAATGCTTTTTGTGACATAATGAAAAAACAACCTCGTTGATAGAAAGAAAAATTACAATTCTTTAAAAATCCATTTCAAAGAGTCATTTAAGTCATTGGAAACGATGTCCTAAAGAAAAACATTAATGATAATCACAACAAAACAATAGCAAATTTATTAACACTTAAATCAATTCTTATAGAGAAAAACTTAGGAGTTAGTTCAACCGAACAAATTTGAACAATTATAATAGCAAAGTTAGCAATAATAATAACAACAACATCAACAACAGTCACTACGATAAAAATAAAAATAATAATAATAATAATAATAATAATAATAATAATAATAAGAAGAAGAAGAAGAAGAAGAAGAAGAAGAAGAAGAAGAAGAAGAAGAAGAAGAAGAAGAAGAAGAAGAAGAAGAAGAAGAAGAAGAAGAAGAAGAAGAAGAAGAAGAAGAAGAAGAAGAAGAAGAAGAAGAAGAAGAAAAAGAAGAAGAGGAGGAGGAGGAGGAGGAGGAGGAGGAGGAGGAGGAGGAGGAGGAGGAGGAGGAAGAAGAGGAAGAGGAGGACGAAGATGAGGACGAAGAGGAGGAGGAAGAGGAGGAGGAGGATGAGGAGGATGAGGAGAAGGAAGAGGAGGAGGAGGAGGAGGAGGAGGAGGAGGAGGAGGAGGAGGAGGAGGAGGAGGAGGAAGAAGAAGAAGAAGAAGAAGAAGAAGAAGAATAAGAAGAAGAAGAAGAAGAAGAAGAAGAAGAAGAAGAAGAAGAAGAAGAAGAAGAAGAAGAAGAAGAAGAAGAAGAAGAAGAAGAAGAAGAAGAAGAAGAAGAAGAAGAAGAAGAAGAAGAAGAAGAAGAAGAAGAAGAAGAAGAAGAAGAAGAAGAAGAAGAAGAAGAAGAAGAAGAAGAAGAAGAAGAAGAAGAAGAAGAAGAAGAAGAAGAAGAAGAAGAAGAAGAAGAAGAAGAAGAAGAAGAAGAAGAAGAAGAAGAAGAAGAAGAAGAAGAAGAAGAAGAAGAAGAAGAAGAAGAAGAAGAAGAAGAAGAAGAAGAAGAAGAAGAAGAAGAAGAAGAAGAAGAAGAAGAAGAAGAAGAAGAAGAAGAAGAAGAAGAAGAAGAAGAAGAAGAAGAAGAAGAAGAAGAAGAAGAAGAAGAAGAAGAAGAAGAAGAAGAAGAAGAAGAAGAAGAAGAAGAAGAAGAAGAAGAAGAAGAAGAAGAAGAAGAAGAAGAAGAAGAAGAAGAAGAAGAAGAAGAAGAAGAAGAAGAAGAAACCATGACTTTTCTTTACAATAAAACTTAATGCATGAAAACGATGTTGGATTTTGAAGCCATCCAGAGGAGCAGAAGTTTAGACCTATAGAAAAAAAAAAATTTTTTTTCTTTTTGGGGGTGGGGGTGGGGGGAGGTTTGCACGACATTTGCAACTCTAATTTTCTGCGCAATAATGTTTTATGTTACAAAATAAAAAGAACGATAAAAAATTTGACAAAAATGATATTCATTTAGTATTAAGGAACGAAAAAGAAAAAAAAAAAGATTTTGGAGGGAAAAAAAAAACTAACTGAGATTTATCCTTAATAATTAGTCTCGTCTTTTGCGTTTTCTACATTTTTTTCTTTGCTTACTTTTTATAAGATAATTGCAAATATGCCAGTAACGTATGTATATTTGTAACACGCAGTTCAATTTCTACATTTTTTAAGGGTCATCGTTTTAGTTCATTTCATATTAGACGAGAAAAGAACCAATTTCACTGGAAACGATTCATGTAGCTGCGCCTTTTTTAAACAGTATTTGTAGATATTAAGAGATTTTAAAATTATTAACATATTGTACGTTATTCACATAAGAAATACTAATGACAACAAAATAATGCAACTGGCTTGTGTGGTCGATGGTTATGTTTGTACTGATCCACCAGTTATGACGACATGGGATATAATTTTATGCAGTTGTGAGGCTGTATGTAAGTTTCACCACTACGTCTAGTCCATCTTGGAGTATGAGTATTGTAGAAATAATCTCTAGAGCCTTGTACAGTATTTTAAAGGACCACCTTTTCCTCCCAGAAGACTTCACTTCTTGATCTGTACTACATCAAACTCATAATCTATTTCCATTACAGGACACTAAATTGATGTCTGAAGTGTTTCACAAATATAACTTTCTTTTTCAATTAGAGACAAATTTGGGTCGGTTTCGGTCTAAATGACCCAAAACTTGTTGCAGTTTGGTCATAGTCAATTGAAATTGATCTAGATATAGATATATTGTTTCTTTTAATTATTACATAGCGTTGTGGGAATTTTTTTTTAACTAATTTGGATATAAATGGATTATGGAATTCAAATGAAGCAGAAATCCATGGTTTGGTCTATTACTAGATTGGGAGCGTGCTATGATCCACCTCATTAAGAGAAAAGGGGGGGGGTGTAAATTGATAATGGTTCAAAAAGGTAATTTTTATCTTTGTAAAAAGGGAGGTGAACATTGTCATTGGAAGCTAGAGTGGATTATAAGCAGATGTCTAAGCTGTTGTGAAACAGCTTCAATGATTCCAGCATGTGGGTCGGAATAAAAGGGAAGATACCCACAGTACTGTAAACATGGAGCTTTCATTTATTTAAAGAGATAGGACGCCCCCTACAAGGGCATTATTAATGCCTACAGTGTAAGACGTGGAAGGCAGACAATCTATGCTGTTGGTCCGTCCCGCTCTCAACACGGCATACAAAATACCTACAGTGAAAGACGTGGGAGGCAGACAATCTATGCTGTTGGTCCGTCTCGCTCTCTAGACGGGCATTATTAATACCTACAGTGTAAGACGTGGGAGGCAGACAATCTATGCTGTTGGTCCGTCTCGCCCTCTAGACGGGCATTATTAATACCTACAGTGTAAGACGTGGGAGGAAGACAATCTATGCTGTTGGTCCGTCTCGCCCTCTAGACGGGCATTATTAATACCTACAGTGTAAGACGTGGGAGGCAGACAATCTATGCTGTTGGTCCGTCTCGCCCTCTAGACGGGCATTATTAATACCTACAGTGTAAGACGTGGGAGGCAGACAATCTATGCTGTTGTCTCGCCCTCTAGACAGGCATTATTAATACCTATAGTGTAAGACGTGTGAGGCAGACAATCTATGCTGTTGTCTCGCCCTCTAGACGGGCATTATTAATACCTACAGTGTAAGACATGGGAGGCAGACAATCTATGCTGTTGGTCCGTCTCGCCCTCTAGACGGGCATTATTAATACCTACAGTGTAAGACGTGGGAGGCAGACAATCTATGCTGTTGGTCCGTCTCGCTCTCTAGACGGGCATTATTAATACCTACAGTGTAAGACGTGGGAGGCAGACAATCTGTGCTGTTGGTCCGTCTCGCCCTCTAGACGGGCATTATTAATACCTACAGTGTAAGACGTGGGAGGCAGACAATCTATGCTGTTGGTCCGTCTCGCCCTCTAGACGGGCATTATTAATACCTACAGTGTAAAACGTGTGAGGCAGACATCTATGCTGTTATCTTGCCCTCTAGACGGGCAATATTAATACCTTCAGTGTAAGATGTGGGAGGCAGACAATCTTTCCTGTTGGTCCCTCTCGCCCTCTAGACAGGAATTATTAAAACCTACAGTGTAATACGTGGGAGGCAGACAATCTGTGCTGTTGTTATGTCTCGCCCTCTAGACGGGCATTATTAATACCTACAGTGTAAGACGTGGGAGGCAGACAATCTGTGCTGTTGGTCCGTCTCGCTCTCTAGACGGGCATTATTAATACCTACAGTGTAAGACGTGGGAGGCAGACAATCTGTGCTGTTGGTCCGTCTCGCCCTCTAGACGGGCATTATTAATACCTACAGTGTAAGACGTGGGAGGCAGACAATCTATGCTGTTGGTCCGTCTCGCCCTCTAGACGGGCATTATTAATACCTACAGTGTAAGACGTGGGAGGCAGACAATCTATGCTGTTGGTCCGTCTCGCCCTCTAGACGGGCATTATTAATACCTACAGTGTAAGACGTGGGAGGCAGACAATCTATGCTGTTGGTCCGTCTCGCCCTCTAGACGGGCATTATTAATACCTACAGTGTAAGACGTGTGAGGCAGACAATCTATGCTGTTGTCTCGCCCTCTAGACGGGCATTATTAATACCTACAGTGTAAGACGTGGGAGGCAGACAATCTGTGCTGTTGGTCCGTCTTGCCCTCTAGACGGGCATTACTAATACCTACAGTGTAAGACGTGGGAGGCAGACAATCTGTGCTGTTGGTCCGTCTCGCCCTCTAGACGGGCATTATTAATACCTACAGTGTAAGACGTGGAAGGCAGACAATCTGTGCTGTTGGTCCGTCTCGCCCTCTAGACGGGCATTATTAATACCTACAGTGTAAGACGTGGGAGGCAGACAATCTATGCTGTTGGTCCGTCTCGCCCTCTAGACGGGCATTATTAATACCTACAGTGTAAGACGTGGGAGGCAGACAATCTATGCTGTTGGTCCGTCTCGCCCTCTAGACGGGCATTATTAATACCTACAGTGTAAGACGTGGAAGGCAGACAATCTGTGCTGTTGGTCCGTCTCGCCCTGTAGACGGGCATTATTAATACCTACAGTGTAAGACGTGGGAGGCAGACAATCTATGCTGTTGGTCCGTCTTGCCCCCTAGACGGGCATTATTAATACCTCCAGTGTAAGACATGGGAGGCAGAATATTTTAACTGTTGGTCCGTCTCGCTCAAATATGTTGAGCGGTGCATAAAAAGTCGACTGTCTTTGGATGTAGATTTACTACATGAGGTTGGTGCATATCGCCTGCATTTTGATGTGAATCCACTATTTTTTCTCTTTATTTCGATCACGACTGAAAACGTATAAAGGACTACGAGATCAGAACAACGGAGCAATTTGGAAATGGACTTTCAATGTGTATGTGGCAGAAGACTTACCACCGAAAGAGGGATGAGGATCCACAGGACTAAAATGGGCTGCTTGAATGCTTCGACGAATCAACAGCAGCGCACTGCTCAGGCAGGTAAGACGTCAGAAAAACAAAGGGTGGTTCAAAACCACAGTGCTGAAGAAATCCACGCTTAGGAGTCTCACGAAGAAATCCGACAGCTCATCAACTCTAAAACCCAGAAGATGAATTTCCATCAAGCAAGCGCAAAAGACCAATGAGAAGCTCTGGATAGCAAGAAAGTCCTAAAAGTGGACAAGCTCATCGGGAAGAGCACTTTGGACCACAAATTTACCACTTTCGGTGACATTATCTACCAGACATGTGTTAACAACTTCGGGGCTAAACAACATCAAGCCAAAAGAGAACCTAAGAAAGGTAGAAAGCAATGTGAGATACAAACCCTGCAAAAGCAAAAGAAAAACTTAAATAAAAAAATGAAATTAGGGACTGAAAAAGAGAAAAAATGGGCTGCAGGAATATTGGCGTGGTTTGGAGGCGAGACACTTAGCACTAAAAAGAGCAAAATCCGCAAGGAAGAGACAAAGTCAAAATAAAAAAAAAACAGGAACGCTTCTACAAAGACCCATTTCGGTTTACAAGACAACTCTTCCAACAAAGAAAAAAAAGGGTTCGCTTTCAGTACAGAAAGAACAGCTGGAGGCCACCTGAGGAAAACATATTCTGACCCAAATAGAGAAATATCTCTATGTGAACATGCTGGTCAGGTGTGGCCAGCTGCACTCGGAGAAAAATTAAATAGCAAACAACAAGCTTAGTGCTGTTGCTGTTACTGCTGCTAATGCTCTTCCTACTGCTGCTGCGACTGCTGCTGCTACTGCTACTGCTCCTCCCGCCACTACTACTCCCGCCACTACTACTACCGCCACTACTACTACCGCCACTACTACTCCCGCCACTACTACTCCCGCCACTACTACTCCCGCCATTACTACTAACGCCGCTATTACTCCCGCCACCACTACACCCGCCACTACTACTCCCGCCATTACTACTCCCGCCATTACTACTACCGCCACTACTACTACAGCCACCACTACTACCGCCACTACTACTACCGCCACTACTACTCCCGTTAATAATATTTCCGCAACTACTACTACCACCACCAGTACTACTACCACAACAAGTACTACCAACGCTACTACTACGACCACTGCTACTACTACTGCTACTGCTGCAACTACTACTACTACTACCGCCACTGCTAATACTACTGCTACTAATGCTACTATCGATACTTCTGCTACTACTGCTACTAATGCTACTACTAGTAGAAGTAATAGAAATAGTTGTAGTATTAGTAAAAGTAATATTAGTAGTAGTAGTAGTAGTAGTAGTAGTAGTAGTAGTAGTAGTAGTAGTAGTAGTAGTAGTAGTAGTAGTAGCAGCAGCAGTTGTAGTAGTAGCTATAGTAGTTGTAGCAGTAATAAATGTATTTGTAAGGGTATTAGTATAAACAGTAGTAGTAGTAGTAGTAGTAGTAGTAGTAGTAGTAGTAGTAGTAGTAGTAGTAGTAGTAGTAGTAGTAGTAGTAGTAGTAGTAGTAGTAGTAGTAGTAGTAGTAGTAGTAGTAGTAGTAGTAGTAGTAGTAGTAGTAGTAGTAGTAGTAGTAGTAGTAGTAGTAGTAGTAGTAGTAGTAGTAGTAGTAGTAGTAGTAGTAGTAGTAGTAGTAGTAGTAGTAGTAGGAGGAGGAGGAGGAGGAGGAGGAGCAGCAGCAGCAGTTGTAGTAGTAGATATAGTAGTTGTAGCAGAAATAAAAGTATTCGTACGGGTATTAGTATAAGCTGCGGCAGCAGCAGCATCAGGAGCAGTAGTAGTAGTAGTAGTAGTAGTAGTAGTAGTAGTAGTAGTAGTAGTAGTAGTAGTAGTAGTAGTAGTAGTAGTAGTAGTAGTAGTAGTAGTAGTAGTAGTAGTAGTAGTAGTAGTAGGTAGTAGCAGTAGTAGTAGTAGTAGTAGTAGTAGTAGTAGTAGTAGTAGTAGTAGTAGTAGTAGTAGTAGTAGTAGTAGTAGTAGTAGTAGTAGTAGTAGTAGTAGTAGTAGTAGTAGTAGTAGTAGTAGTAGTAGTAGTAGTAGTAGTAGTAGTAGTAGTAGTAGTAGTAGTAGTAGTAGTAGTAGTAGTAGTAGTAGTAGTAGTAGTAGTAGTAGTAGTACTAGTAGGAGCTGAGTTTGACTGGAAATCATGATTTCGAGTCACGTTCTCGTAGAGTTTTATGGTGTGGCGTGACATGTGGAGCTGACGTATTTACTGCCGCTTGCCATTTATTTCTTGTGGATCTCCTGTTGTTGATGATTATAATAGTTGCCTGCCTAATACTCTATGTATAATCATTTAACTCCTGTGTTTCGATTTTCCCTTTATCTCCTCGTTTCTAATGAAATTATACACTTCTTAAATCTTTCTTTTCTTCTTTAAAGCATCTAATATATATATATATATATATATATATATATATATATATATATATATATATATATATATATATATATATCTCAGATCACTAGATCGATCCAAATGTATAATAATTTTAACTTCACAATTCATTGCCTTAGTTTTCTTTTACTCCCAAATGGATTTTGAAACTGGATATGGAATAATTATATGTTCGTGATTTCTTTTAATTTTTTTATCTCGATTCATGTGCACACCATATTAAGAATACAACGTGATGAAAATATAAAAGATGCATCCTTAAGGAATGAGAGGACAAACACATTTCTGTATGAACATTTTAATTGTAGTACACAAACTGAACTAACAGCTGTGCTTTCGACAGGATCAAGAATATTTTATTCTTGACCAATTTAGAAAATAGAAAATAGAGGGCAAGATCGGCTTGCTTTTAATGATCGTGATTTCAACTATTTCACACGTGACAATCAAAAACTTTGCGAATATATAGAAATTTATATCATACTTAAATGGGTGTAAACACACCAAATGAACAGATGTGCTGTTGACAGAGTTATGATTTATTCCTTAGTGACAGAATTCACGAAACAGGTAAACAGACATAAACCCAATCGAAAGGCAAGGTTTGTTAGACTTTTATGCTCTTGTTTTCTACCTATTTCTACAAGATGATGCAGGTTAAATAAACATGGATATAATTATATTTTAAAAAAAGTAAAGTGTAGAAGCTCTCAGTTATTTCAAACAGGAATCGATGTTGGGAGAATTGGAAGCCGCTTCGCCTCATTTAAAGATAAAAGATGCAGACCCTGATTTTCGTTTAGCCTCTTCAGTTATTTTTTTTAATAGTAGGTCACCTTCCTATGTCAATATCTACCTAAGCCAAACAATAATCATACGTGTATTTAATTTTCAAAGATAATTTTTTTTAAACGGTTATTTTTAGGAGAAAAAAGATCCCGCGTCATTTTTACCACACAAATTTAAATTGTCTTTCAATACTAGTCGTCATCACTCCATGGTTTAAAAATATCATAATTTTTAATTTAGATCTTGTGAGATATTGATTTTAAAGGCCTGAATCGATTGAGAGTGTAAAGGTAACTCCGAATTAATTATACAAGTATCGTTAGATCTAGAGATTAACCACTACATGGTAGCCTGGAACTTAATACAAGTTTTTTTGTGGACAATCAGTAATAGTTTAATCTTGTGCTTGAAGTAGATCTAAAGAATAGAAGAATAAAGATGTTGAAAATAGATTAAAAAATAAAAGAAAGCAACTCGGCAGAGTGAGGTTGGAATATGGTAAAAAAACAGACGGTAATTAATGATGAGAAAAGAGGAGTAAAGGGACTCAAAATAATAAAATACAAGTTACATAAAACACATAAACAGACATGGGGCTGAAGGAAAAATTGTACTGATTGGAGTTAGAGAAATATTGAAATAGGTGGATAGGTTGTTTGATCAAATGATAAGCAAGTAAGAATTATATTAGTTCAGTAGGTAGATAGGTAAATGGAAATGAAGATACTGAACATGAATTAGGTGATAAGAAGCCTTGATTTCAGCTGTGTCCAACACCGACTGATGAATCAACCAGACTGATAAAGGAAAGTCTTGACCAGGTCGAGTCATCCCAAAGCGCTGACTCTGATCTTGCCTGTGTTTCAAGTCTTCCAAATTAAAAAAAATACAAGCACATCTCATGTCTGCTATAGACAGTCCCTAAAGTCTCCAGAGTTCTGACAATTGAGCACTTTCAAATGAAATAATTATGTCATTAATGATTAAAGATAAAGCTTTAGTTCATGTTCCTTTGCTTAGCATATGGCTATTGTAATTTGATTTATTTTGTAATTCACTTGATTTTAACATTTTGTTTTAATTTAAAGATTACATTGCTATTAATCCTAACGGTTTTAACTGAAAAAACGTTGTTTTTCTTGTTTTTGCTTTTGTTCTTCATGAATGCGTAAAGCTGAAAGTTTACGCGCTTTGTATTTTTAATAGTATTAAGCTCAGATTACAACTTGCATTGTTAATTTTGATAAACCTCGACAACTCCTCTTCATTCTCCTCCTCCTCCTCCTCCTCCTCCTCCTCCTCCTAGTCCTACTACTACTACTACTACTACTACTACTACTACTACTACTACTACTACTACTACTACTACTACTACTACTACTACTACTACTACTACTACTACTACTACTACTACTACTACTACTACTACTACTACTACTACTACTTCTACTAATGGTACTGCTGCTGCTACTGCTACTGCTATTGCCACTGCTACTGCTACTACTACTACTACGACTACTACTACTACTACTACTACTACTACTACTACTACTACTACTACTACTACTACTACTACTACTACTACTACTACTACTACTACTACTACTACTACTACTACTACTACTACTACTACTACTACTACTACTACTACTACTACTACTACTGCTGCTGCTTCTACTGCTACTGCTACTGCTACTTCTACTGCTGCTGCTACTGCTACTGCTACAGCTACTGCTACTACTACTACTACTGCTACTTCTTCTTCTTCTTCTTCTTCTTCTTCTTCTTCTTCTTCTTCTTCTTCTTCTTCTTCTTCTTCTTCTTCTTCTTCTTCTTCTTCTTCTTCTTCTTCTTCTTCTTCTTCTTCTTCTTCTTCTTCTTCTTCTTCTTCTTCTTCTTCTTCTTCTTCTTCTTCTTCTTCTTCTTCTTCTTCTTCTTCTTCTTCTTCTTCTTCTTCTGCTTCTTCTTCTTCTGTTCTTTTTCTTTTTCTTGTTATCTTTCTTTTTTTTCTTATTCTTCTTCTCTATGTTCTGTTTTTTGTTCTTGTTCTTAATTTTGTTTTTGTTCATGTTCTCCTTGTTCTTCTTCTTGGTATTCCTCTTTATCTTGTTCTTTTTCTTGGTCTTTTTTTTCCTGTTCTTGTTTTTGTTGTTGTTGTTCGTCTTCTTGGTGTTGTTCTTGTCCTTGTTCTATTTGTTCCCGGCTCACAGCTCACGTCTGACAATGTCAGAGTCTACATATACACAATTTTGATATGTTCTATCCACACTCATGATGGGTGATCTGTTAGGCTCTGTTTGTCTAGGACTATTAAGAATATACACAGCCAATCACACGACTTGTCCGTAGAAAATAAGTCCGAAGTCCGCAAGTAACAATTGCAAACTGTTTAATCCAACACAAGAGCTAGATCTGTAGGTTGATTCATTAATCATTCACTGTAGACTCAATGTCGACTCACTATAAACTCTATGATGTTGACTCACTGTAGACTCAATGTTGTTGAGTCATTGTAGACTCGATGTTGACTGACTAAATATAATTTGGATTCTTATTTATACAAAATCTCGTCGAATCATCCAGAAAAGGAATTACATGAATCATAAGAGAACATTCTCGATACACATCATTAGCAGTTAGCAACCAATCAAAACAAAGGTAAACAAGGGGTGACGAGATTATTACTATGCTAGACCTAAGTCGGAGATTCGAGAAGAATCTTGACCATACAAGTGCGGGCTGTGTTCAATAAACAAAACCAAGTTCTCAGGCTTGAAATACAAACGTTATGCAACCAAATAAGATAATGTACATAGATCTAGCCGATCCGCTACCCAAAAGTTAAGCACCAAAAAAGGGTGAGGGAATGAATAGATCAACTTATAGTACAATGCGTTACAATAATAATATTATAGATACCACTTTTGAGCTTCTCTTTTTAAAAATATTTAACCACTGTCTCACTTTCGTGGTGAAAATACTTCCTTCAATTTTTTTTTTATCTGTACCGCTGATTTTCTATATTCGTTTGGATTTTTATTTTTGTTTTATTCTATACATTATTATTTAATCCATTTTCGATTTAAATTTTAAGGTATACCACAATGTTTTTCTTCGCTCTTACATACCTTCTAAATGCGAATTGCTAAATTTCAATTTTGTTCACTTTCATTTCTTCTAAAGTTATCTGTAGAATTAATCAACTAATAATGTTCTGGTTACAATTAAACCAAATTCCTAGACATTCTGTGTAATATATTGTTTGGATGTGTGAAAATGCTGCTGTATTGATTCCTGGTGGTGGATTAAATATCTCTACTATAGTTTGTATTGATGTGTAAGGTCTAAATATTGATACATTTTCCTAACCGTTCAGAGGCACTGTGCTAAAGCAACACTTAGTTGCGCTGCCGAGCCCCAAGCGAGAGGTTTAGGTTACATTGGTTTACCGGTTGTTAATCATGCCTGAATAGAAAAACCAAAAGCCCCCTAAAGTATCATTTCAAACAGCAGTAAATATGTTTCTTGTTTGATCTTTTTTATGCGTTTCTTTCAAAGGTATATTTTTCGATTAATCATTCATTTTTTTTCATTTTATTTTAGTTTTAGACAGTCAGAACGCTCGGTTAGTTCGAAACTTCACCCATGTTATCAAGAAGCAGTGATCGTATCAACAATAATTTGTTTAATTGGTTTTTTTTCCCGGGTTTTTTTTTTTAAGCTTACCACTGCAAAATGTATTTTTGATGTCCGCGAAACGGATCAAGAGGAGGGTTAGATATGATGATAGTACAATGGTGGAGCTCCAAAAGATTATGTTTTAAATGTAAGTCTTAGAGGGTGGCATATGACTGGAACCCTCCGAGAGTGTCATTAACTCCTTGCACTGTTGTCTCCAAGAGATCTGTATGCCATAGACTAGATGTACAAAAACGTTTTTTTTTCTACAATTGTGGCAAAATAACAAAGACTGCTGGTTGTTCTCTTACCCTTTTTTATTATATTTGTCAAACAAGTTATAACAGTGGGTTTCTTTTTACTTGTAACCTCTCAAGGTATAGGGCTCGTATTAGTAATGATGATAATTTCATAGCAATAATTTCATACAACGTAGACTTTCATGTTTAATGCACATAAGGTGATCACTAATACCGTGAATGAAAGTACCCTACATCATATGTTTCAGATACAAATAGAACTTCTGGCCGAAGCTGCCTATCTTTTCAAAATATCAAATCTTAATTGAAACAATACTATACTAAGCTACATGGGCTTATTTTGAAATCGAACAAAAAATCCATTTCGCGAGTTTTAAATAGTTAAAATTGAAGTTTATTTTGAGCCAGGTAGTATATAAAAGAAGCAAAATAGTAATAAAGAGGTACTGAAAGACTCGTACTTTCCTGATTCAGGAATCGTAAAGGAGAAAAGGACGGAAAACAAGCATTGATGATGATGCTGATGATCATGATGGTGATGATGGTGATGATGATCATTAAGGTGGTGATAATGTTGAAAAGATGATTGAATTATTTATTTATGCAGATGGGAAAAATTCTTTTTTTTATTTTAAACATGAAAGGGCAAGGGCTCTTTAACTTTAGATAGATCTATATCTTGAATTGAAATCGTTTACTTATGTATGTTTGTATTGCTTTCATTTTTTTTGGTGGAAAAATTCTAGAGTGTATAAATCCATTTCACTTTCTCCTCGATATGTGGGTATGATTTATTTTTATGAGTAAAAGAAGCAATGCATTTTCAGGCACTTGTTTGCAAAAAGAAGCCTTAATATTTTTTTTTCGATTATTTAACTGGGAAAGTACAAAAGAATTTTTTTCCCTTTTTACTATGTGCGGTTTAAAGGTAAGAATGCCTTTTGTGATTGTTTTCAATAATTCAACTAGGCTTAAGATGCTGTAAGTATGTAACCATTTGTCTATAAAAAAAGAACAGATTGCCCTCACACTACCATAATTACAGTCCCATTTCTTATTCAGCCTCCAAATCTATTCTTTTTTAGTCTAAAACAGTATGCCAAAACCATTTGAATTTTTTTTCTTAGGAACGACTGTGATTATTTCAATATGTTTAGGTTGTATCCTGTTCACAACGAAATCTAGAGTCAAGATGTTTTTTCATTTCTGAGCGTAGAGCTAGAGAGATGTCAGAAAGAGGAGCCATACCCAACGCCAGAGAATAGCTTTTCAGAGACAGAGTCATCTTTTCAATGCTCCGATAGACCAACTGTGAATGTGATTATCAGCATGTTTGATTTTGATGCATTTAATTGTTATGGTGCACATTTATTTCCTAAAATTAATACCACGACCAAATGTTTATGATGTTCGCAGAAACAAAGCTCTTTTTTTCCACACAGCTTAAACATTGACATTTAGATGAATATAAAGCGATCTATAACTTCTCATGGATCTTTTTAGTGTCTACCGCTTATCTTTCCTTTCGATTCAGATTTAAATTATCTTAACTAAAAGCTTTTAGACCTTACAATTCTTTTAAAACTTAATTATGCCATTCCTCAATATTAATGAATAGTACCATCTAGTAAGAAATGGTGAAAAGCAATACCATAAATATTCTTGTTATATAATTGAATTTATAATGATTACGTGGATATTTACATAAGTAAATCGTCCAAAACCTGTATAAAGACATATAATTATACTGTTGGTGAACAGACATTAAAAGATATATGTAGAATATATACCTGTCAGGCCTCAAACACTTTATACTTAACATTTTTAGGCATTGGTGAAAAAAAGGCTATGAAAGTCAATCTCCTTGCCCTGTGCTTGAATTTACGTTGCTCTAGGTATGTCGTAAAAATGAACAGGAATAAAATACACATAACCCTGTAGGATGCGCAGATGTTTATACCGTTGGGGCACACAAAAATAAAAGATAGAATTTTGTCATTCCAACACATTATTTGATCCAGTGCAGAAATTTGTGGAAAACAAAGCCAATGAGATCAAACCAACCTTACCCTTTTATGAAATTTAAATTCGTTTTAGCTTTTTTGCTTATTTTCAAGGCTAAACAGGCATAATTTTGTAAAATCTCGTATCTTGTATATATTTTTTCCCTTGACTGTCCAGCCAATAAAAATATAAGCTGAAAATTCCGTTCTAAAGATTCTACCCTGGTTTGAATACTTGCATGCATATGTATGTGTTCTTTACCAAGAATTCGATATCGTAATATTTTTTTAAACAAAATTGAAAATCTAGAAATAAATTCTCTTGAAATTCTAAACCTAAATATGAAATTTTATTTATTCAGCTCTATATCGTAACCTTTTGATTTTAGTCTAGCAGCTGTTTCTATCCAACCTTAGATCTAGAGCTTTTTTGCAGACAACTTTTTAAATTATTTAGGTAAAATTACTCTATAACATGTACATCTTTTTGCAGATATTTGTAGATCTGGCACCGCATGCATTGCATACGAACTTTAAATTTATTCCAATCACCCCTGTCAAGCTGTGCTTACAGGACTTAGTTGAACATTCAACTTTCTCTTTCCAGAAAAAAAAAGAAAAATTTATTCTTGCTGTGAAAAATCCAAAAAGATTTTTTTTATTTTTGGAAGAAAAGATTGCCACTCTAATCTTATGAGCAATTTACAACTTAAAGCCAAGTTTGACTTTTCAAGTTAGTTTAGAAAATTTTGGGTTAAGTTGTCTTCATTTTTCTCCTATCTCCGTTGTTAATGGAGGAGGAATATACTATAAACATGCCAGTGCTCTACATTTTATCTGGACCACCTTGTGGGCATTGGTGAAACCAATGAAGAAAAGGTCAAACCACCTAGCTCTCTGACAATATTTATGTCTCCAGACTTATTACGTGCACGAATAAAACAACCATAACTGGTAAGAGGCACAGATGTTTCTACCGATGGGGTACAGCCATTAAAAATATGACATATAATTCTGTCGATCCCACACTTTATTTGATCTACTGCTTCTTACAGGACTTCGGGAAAAACAAAGCCGTTAAAATCAAATAAACCTTTCCCTACTATAAGATTTACATTCCTTTAGTTTTCGTGCATTCTTTCAAGAATAAAACTGTCATATTCTTGTAAAAAGAACAAATAAACATTCTTTTTCTGCATAGCCATTAGAAATATGGGATTAATAATATAAACTTGTAAATATTCCAAAATTTTATCAGAATCATCTTGTGAGATTAAGTGGAATAAAGCCACAAAAGTCAAACGAAACGAGCCCTATTATGAACTTTATATTCATTGTAGTTTCCGCTAATTCTTTTAAGAATAAACCGTCATCATCATGTGTAAAGTACATTTGTTCGTTCTCTGGCTGTACAACTATTTAAAAAAAGCTGAAGGTTCTGTTCTACAAATTGGACCTTGGTTTGAGTTTGCTGAACCTGAGAAGAATATGTACGTAAAAAAGTCTTATCATAAAGGAAAACGACTAACTCTGTTTTTTTCAATCTGTCCTTAGATCCTATAAAATGCTACTTAGAAATTTGTGATTTTTGTCCATTAGGTGCATAAAAATGCACTGCCTTGCGGGAAGTTTCAGTTGCGTAGCAAAAAGATCATGAATTTTTGAAATAAAATCTATAAATAAGTTTGGATTTTATAAAAAAAATATTTGTTAAATAATCTTATTGGTCTTGATTGAAATCTATTCTTTTATTCACAAAATACTTTGCACATTCGAATTTATCTTTCGGGAAAAATAAATAACCACATTTGAGCCTTTAAATATTAGAAAAAGATAAATTTGGTAAATAAAAGTGAACGCCCTAATCTTCAATCAATTTTCATATTTATGAAAACTTTAACATAAATAGGAAGTTTAAAAATCATGGGATATTTGGCTCTCCTTCTTCACCTAATTCCATTATCAATGGATAAAATATATATGTTTGTGCCTGAGAAAAGGGCCCATATTTCGGTGGGGTCGATTTCGAGATATCAGCCAATAAAGGTGAATAGGGTGTTGGAGGTCAAAAATGTAGTTTCATCATAATATGAAAGTTGAACCATTTCTAAACCATATTTCTAAAGATTAGTGCCAAATTTCACATTTAAAGACCTAAATTTCATGGTTTTGTAAGGTCTATGCACGAATAAAATCCTAAAATTTGTGCTAAAAATAACAAAATAACACCACCTCTTTATTCGCCGATGATGGCCATTAGATGAATACTAACCCTATCATGTTTGGTATCAATTTTTTTGTAGTTATTTCTCCTACACTTTGACACTTAGTGCGCCTGAATCGGGATGTTTACATTCCAAGGGGACAACTTACGCATCTTAGACTGCTAGCAGACATCAAAATTACCAGATACCCCTCATTTGAACCCCAGTCTAAACTATCAAAATTGCCTCAAAATTTTAATTC
>JAWDGP010002776.1:42500-62500 GCA_033675545.1 Elysia crispata | reverse complement strand
CAATGAAAGAAGATGTCATCATAAAAATTTCAGGGATTGACATGAGTGCGGCGTTTGACACAATAGATAGAAAACAACTGCTCAACATAATCGCAACAATCGTAAACGAAGATGAGCTGAGAATAATACGCTTTCTTTTGAGCAATACAAAAATAAAAACAAGAATCAATGGCGCCACAAAAACAAATACTTTTATAAGCAATGTCGGGACTCCCCAAGGAGATAGCCTTAGTCCAGTCCTTTTTATTGTCTATCTAGAATACGCTCTGAAGGAGGTCAGAACCACACTACCCAGACCAATAGTGAAATATGAAAAAGAAATTCCAAACGAGATAGCTTACGCAGACGACGTGGATTTTATCGGACAGGACTACGTTAACATCAACGAAATCCAAGAAACGCTACATAAGTACCAACTAAAAGTAAACACAGACAAAACAGAATTCACAGCTCTTTCAAAAAACGAGGAAGACTGGAAAAACGCACAGAAAGTGGGCTCACTCATTGGTGATCTCGAGGATGTAGAAAGGAGAAAACAGCTCTCCA
This sequence comes from Elysia crispata, assembly GCA_033675545.1. Classification (NCBI taxonomy): domain Eukaryota; kingdom Metazoa; phylum Mollusca; class Gastropoda; family Plakobranchidae; genus Elysia; species Elysia crispata. The sequence continues at coordinate 61,954 of JAWDGP010002776.1, read as the reverse complement.
CCGCAGCCCTCAACAAGCTTTACAACGTGTGGATGAAAGGAAATAAACTCAAAACCACAACCAAAATACAACTTTATAAGTCCCTTGTGAAATCCATGCTACTATACAACTGTAGCACATGGGCACTGACTCTCACCGAAGAAGAGAAAATAAACGCTTTCCACCGAAAACAACTGAAAAAGGTCCTAAACATTAAATTTCCAGTAAAAATCACAAATAAGTCACTGTATAAAAAATGCCAGGAAAAGCCCCTCTCGCTGCAAATTCTAAAAGCCCGGTGGAACCTCTTTGGGCATATTCTTCGTAGAGACAGCGACATCCCTGCCAACAGAGCAACAAGAGCCTACTTCATCCAATATGGCCACAAACTAAGAGGACGGCCGACAACAACTCTCCCAATCGTACTGAACAGAGATCTAGGACTAATTGACCATTTTAGATTCCATTCAACCGATGATCTGGTCAAAATCACTGAGCTCGCAAAGGACAGGAAACAGTGGAGAGAACTCTCTGAGAGGATAGAGAAAGCTGCCGAAGCGTCACAGACGGTGAACTGGGATGCGACACGGCAATAAGTCAAGTAAGTCAAATCAACGAACTTGTTTTCTCATTAAGTCACAAAAAGCATTATGCATCTTTTACGCTTAACATAAAAAGATGCGAGTAGGTAATAACAAGGCTTATTTCCACTATTATTAAAGTATTCTTCGAGTATAGAAACTAGAGATGCCTGCGCTTACCTGCATCAGAGCCCGCTACGTCCCGGGTACGCGAGGCTATACATAGTGCAGAGGGGCGCAGCGGCTAGTGGGCTCTCTCTACAAATCTTTATCTTCTCTGCAAAAGCAGTTTAACATATTAAAACTCTTTTTCATTCCGAGTGCATATTGATGGGACCATCTCTCTTTCAGAGAGTGCATTTAATAAAAAACGCACTGCACCGAATTCATTTCTCACCGTTTTTCATAACGTTTTCCGAAAGAAAAACAGTTTGCGTTTAACATTAGTTTACACTTGGAGATCTATTCAACAATAATCTTGCACCAACACTCGGTGACAAAGAGACTGAGACGAACGTGATTTTTTTGGAGTGAAGCGGTGAAGCAGGCCAGTGGCAATGGACAAGATTTGTCTGATTATCGCTCTTTGTTTTGCTCTTTGCTGCCATGGTAAGAGCATACGCAGTTTAGATAACCTTCGTTTTTTTATTTATTTCTTGGGATACTTTTAAGATTTTCATTTCAACTAATTTTGTTTCATGTTGTTAAAAATTTGAGAACTATATGCACATTAATTTGCATTTTGAACTGTGCTATAGCCAATCTGAAATGAAATTGATGAACTTTTTACATCAAGATGATTCCTAATAATGTTTAATATGCGTCAGAAATGTGCTATTGGTAAGATTATTTTTAAAAAATTACACATACTTTTGCCTTTTGATTCCTTTTTCGGAAATATTAAATGTTTTATGTAAAACATTTCTTTGAAATCGAAACTCAAGATGCTCCTAATAAGTCTAATGCAGTGTGCGGAATATCTCGTGGTATTTTACATCTCGGAGTTGCAGAGATACAGGATTGAAGAACCTTTGAGTATAACTGTTTATCTGGGACGTTGATAAAGATGGTCTTTTAAAAAGCATAAAATTTCACAGAGAGTTTAAACACATCATAAAAATTGTTATTTGACGGAACAAAATCTGTTCTATGTGGCTGGATGAAAAAGATTAATACCGAAGAAAACATAAGCTTTACAGTAATATAGATAATTTTTTTACAACAAGAACTGAGACAAAAAAACTCTAAGGCATTCGAAGTTGTAATGTTACAATTTTTGGTCGGTTTGTTTACTTAACACTACTATTTCACTCATAAGAATTGAAAAGCAGCCCAATACACATCGCTTCTGTGAATGTTTGATTAAATTTTGAATTTTTAAGGCTTTGTCGACTTATGAATACTAATGATGAAATGAATATATTTTTTTCATACTCTAGCCAACAGCAAAAGTTTGTCTTTTTCTTATTTTAATAAAAATATTTTGTCAAAAATTAAAATGAAAAGCGATGCCTATTGTCTACGCTATTTTATACCGTATTATGATTTGCGTGCGATACACACCTATGACCTCCTCTTGTTTGAACATCATTAATATAAGTTATACAGCTCCATTTTCTTCTTTCCTATGCGACTAGTAAAAAAACGATGAAGTTCACATTTTGTTTTTGTTTTGTTTTGTTTTTGTAAAGTGCTGTTGAAATCGATATAGTTTAACTTCGCGCTATTTAAATCCAACTCTTTATTAATTTTTTTTGCATCATGTTGTCTTTTCATTTCAACTTTTAATTTGATAATGTGAGTCTATTTATTCATGCTTTATCCCAAGCTCTTTTATTGAAGCATTAGATTGCTCTCTCCTCACAATACTTCTGTAAATGCTTGAATAAATTTTAAATTGTTCAGCCTTCCTGAAATTATTTAATCAGGTAATTATATGAATTAATGAAAGCTTTTATTGTGTTTTCCTGGGCATATGCTCAATGTGGTTTTAAAAATTTTATGAATACGCCAGTTACGAACAAATGTACGTTTCTGATCCTTTAGGGGATCAGCTTTTTAGAAACAACGTGTCATTTTGTGTGTTTACAAGACTTTTCCAGCTTATAGTTTTTAGGAACATGCTGTCGTTTTCTGAATTGACAAGACCTTTAAACATACTTTTTGAAAAAAAAAAATCAATACAACACTTCTGAAATAGTTTTCAGACATTAATTGCTACGCCTTCTTTGAATATAAAAATAAGTAACTGAATATGACTCTTTTGCATCCATTTGCTCCAGGCCTAATAAGATTTGCGAATTATAAAGCAAGATATCTTTTTGATGCCACAAAAGAGCAAGATTAAAACCACCACGTACCTCTTTGAAAAGGATGGGGAAGTTCAGAATTACCTGTTTTCCAAACTTAATAAAAGTCTTTGTGATATTTTCTGAAACTTTTTAGTACCATATTTCTGACGGGATTACTTTGTAAGGTAGCTAAAATTAGAGGGAGAGGCATTTTCAGCCGAGACCATATTGTCTATTTCATATTTTCATTTTTTTCATGAATCAAAATAAAAGTAGCTGCTTCACCCATATCCTATGCTTTATCATATTATCAATTGCCAGCAGTAAAAGTTTTTCTTCTTTGGTTTCTTATAATCAATGAAAATTAAAAAGCTCCTTTGTTCTTTTTTTTTTTCGACACTAGTAAAAAACCGATGAAGTTCTCTTTTTTTTAATTACCTTGTAAAGTGCATTTAAAATCGATACAGTTTTGTGGAATTTTTTTTTAAATACAATGCTCAATAAGATCATTTGTATTACAAAAATATTTTTAACATCATTTATTATGTACAGTTTCAATTATTTGCAATGGCTGCAATCTTCTTTTTTTCGGAAATAAACAATTTTTCTTTTGGAAAATGTGTAAAATGAGATTTGCTCTCTCTGTGTGAAAAAAAAAGAATAATATTATTTTTTTTCTAATGTGTAGTTGTTTTGTATGATGTGCTCTTTTCATTTTACCTTATACTATGATAATGTGAAGCTGTTAATTTACACTTTATAAAAAGTTAGCTATACCGTGTTGCGATTTCTTTCGTTAAGGCATTTGATTGTTAATTATACTCTTATTTTCAATTCTCTCTGTCCCTCTCTCTCTCTCTCTTTCTGTCTTCCATTAACCTCAGGTATAGAGCTGAACCTCAACAGAGATCATCCTGGACTACCCACAGCTCAGACAAGCTGTGGCGTCCTCACTTGTGAAGAGCGGATCGTCGACATCAACACCTCCAGTGACGCAATAGGTCTCTTAAGCAGCATCGCCTCATTGAAAATTTTCAAAAGAAACAGAAATGATAGCATTGGCGAAAGTAGCATTCTCTTGGGCTCTGTTTCTACTGAAACTCCAAATCTGACCCTGGTGACAAACGACGCAAAGATCTTCGGTGTTCTGGATGATAAGCAAGCCAAGATACAAGTGGAGCTGTTTAAACCTGACGACTGTCAATCCAATTACTCGTGTCAAACTTTGGGAGTTGATTCTCAAGGCATAAAACTGTGTAGCGTAATCAAACTGACACCGCAGGGACAAACTAGATCTTCGGTGGACATAGACAGGTGGATCGACGATAAACTAGATCAGCTTGAGAGAAGTGTTCATGATGTGACTGAATCCTGGAATAACTTTGTCCTCCAGTACCCCATAGATCAAAGGAAGAATTCTCTTCAAGACAAATTTGAATTGTTAGAGACCAGAAAAAAAGTCGAAGCTGAACATACTTCATTAATTGCAACAATTTCAGGAATAATGGATCGGATCGGGTCGGATCTACAAGAGAGCCTGCCAAATACTCTTTTGTCTACCATACGTGCGGAACAGGATGCTATCCCAGACGCCTCTCAAGGATGTAAAGAGTTTGGCAAAGCTTTGGCAACCACGAGTACAGCTTTTCTGGGTTCGATGAACAGAGAGTTTGGTCAAATCAGAGATAGCGCTGATAAGAATCAGCTCACCTTAGCGAAACAGATAAAGTCTATAAATAAGTCGGTGGTATCTACCAACCACAAACGAATCATATCTGGCTTGAAAGATATCGTCTCTGAAGTAGACTTAAAAGTCGTCATTGCTTTTCAATCTATTATGATGGACCTATTCAGACCCAAAGTTTGCGAGAAAGGAATGGTTGCTGCTTTGTCACATGTTCCCTACCCTTACCCTGTAATTTATCCAAGCAGTGAAAGCAAATTCCAGTTCCCCTACCTGTGTGACTCACTTACCGATGCTGGAGGTTGGATTGTTATCCAGCGTCGATCCACGGGAAATGTAAATTTCCATCGCAACTGGGTTGACTATAGAAATGGTTTCGGTTATTTTGACGACGATTTCTGGCTCGGCAACGACAATATCTTCGCAATCACCCGGACCGGAACATATGAACTGAGGGTAGACCTTCGCTACAAAGGAAAATCAGCCTTTGCAAAGTACAGTCATTTCTCTATCTCGAGCGAAATCAGTAAATTCACATTACGCGTTGGAACCTATTTTGGGACGGCAGGGGATTCCCTGAAGTGGCACAACAATCACGCGTTCTCCACATTCGACAGAGACAATGACCCACTCAGAGATAACTGTGCAGAGTTTCAAAAGGGTGGCTGGTGGTTTATGAAGTGGTGTGATAAGGCTAACCTTAATGGCGACTGGGGGGGTCTTCAAGATGCAGGAATAAATTGGGATGGTTTCGTCCACCCTTTCAAGTCTGCAGATTTCTCTGAGATGAAGATTAGAAATGTTCGATAGGAGAGATTCAAGCTATGTCGTTTTACTTTATGAGCGAATATATATATGTATACAAGCATGATGCCCCGTTCAACTGAACAGGTGCTGAAGACAACTACATTGAAGAAAAGCAAATATCACAAAACTAAAAGATTTTTATCCTTCAAAGCAGCAGCATCGAAGAAAAGCAAATTTTACAACAGTGTCAGATATGTCTCCTCCAAAGTATCTTATAGTACAGTTTTGAAATATAAAGAACCTTGAGACATGGGAATTCTTCTCATGTCTCAACGTAGAAATATTTTAATGAAGAAGATATCTCAAGCAAAAGAGTAAATCTAACTTTGGGTGCAAACTTCGCTTATTCTTATAATTGATTAACATCTAGAAGTCTGATCGCAATCTGTATAACTCATACAATACAAATTGAGAAGGTCAAGTTAATAAAATGGCTTAATATGAATGCTTCTATTGTTCCTTGTTAACCTTTAGTGGATCTGGCCAAAATCCTGTATAATAAACACTATAGTAGTTCAAAATGCTTGGAATAAAAGAAGAAGTGGTGTTAACATCCGCAACCTTAGCCACGGCAAAAAAATTGACAATGTTTTTAAGACACATGTGTCCTTAACGCTGAAGAAAGTCAATTTTTTTTTACATTTAAAGTTGTTCTCTCCACTATAATAAAAAAAAAACATGTTTTTATATATTCTATTTTTTTAAAATAACAATGATTTGATTTGAAAATCCAACCGCTTTGAAAAACGTAAACTGCTGAGAGCAGTCTTTTAAATGTTAAAAATATTCATCATAACAAATATTGAAAAAAATGACACTTTAATTATAATAAACATATAGTGAACTGTCAATCGCTTTTTCTATTTTTTCCTCTAAATCCAAAACAATGGGACACTGGTATCGACAGATTAAAATTCAGTAAACTTCATCACTGCACATTGTATGGTTTTGGAAGAAATTGCGGAAAAATCTAAGTTGCCTTTTATAATATTGATACCATTTTTTAGCTTTTGTTTATAAAAATATTTAACCACTGTCTCACTTTCGTGGTGAAAATACTTCTTTCAAATTTTCCTTTTTTGATCTGTACCGCTGATTTTCTATATTCGTTTGGATTTTTATTTTTGATTTTATTCTGTATATTATTATTTAATCCATATTCGATTTAAAATATAAAGTATACCACTACGTTTTTCTTCGCTCTAATATACCTTCGAAATGCGAATTGCTAAATTTCAATTTTTTTTACTTTCATTTCTTCTAAAGTTATCTGTAGAATTAATCAACTAATAAAATTCTGGTTACAAATAAACAAAATTCCTAGATATTCTGTGTAATATAATGTTTTGATATGTGAAAATGTTGCTGTATTGATTCCTGGTTGTGGATTAAATATCTCTACTATAGTTTGTAATGATGTGTAAGGCCTGAATGTTGATACATTTTCCTAACCGTTTAGAGGTACTGTGCTAAAGTAACACTTAGCTGCGCTGCCGAGCCCCAAGCGAGAGGTTTAGGTTACATTGGTTCACCGGTTGTTAATCATGCCTGAATAGAAAAACCAAAAGCCCCCTGAAGTATCATTTCAAACAGCAGTAAATATGTTTCTTGTTTGATCTTTTTTATGTGTTTCTTTCAGAGGTATACTTCCCGATTAGTCATTCAATTTTTTCATTTTATTTTAGTTTTAGACAGTCAGAACGCTCGATTAGTTCGAAACTTCACCCATGTTATCAAGAAGTAGTGATCGTATCAACTATAATTTGTTTAATTTTTTTTCTTCCGGTTTTTTTTTTAAGCTTACAACTGCCAAAATGTATTTTTGATGTCCGCAAAACGCTTCAAGAAGAGGGTTAGATATGATTGTAATACAATGGTGGAACTCCAAAAGAGTTTGTTTTAAATGTAAGTCATAGAGGGTCGCCAATGACTGGGACCCTCCGGGAGTGTCATCAACTCCTTGCACTGTTGTCTCCAAGAGATCTGTATGCCATAGACTAGATGTACAAAAACGTTTTTTTTCCTCCAATTGTGGCAAAATAACAAAGACCGTTTGTTGTTCTCTTACCCTTTTTTATTATATTTGTCAATTAAGTTATAACAGTGGGTTTCTTTTTACTTGTAACCTCTCAAGGTGTAGGGCTCGTATTAATAACGATGATAATTTCATAGCAGTAATTTCATACAACTTAGACTTTCATGTTTGATGCACATAAGGTGATCACTAATACCGTGAATGAAAGTAGACTACCTAACATGTTTCAGATACAAATAGAACTTCTGGCCAAAGCTACCTATCTTTTCAAAATATCAAATCTTAATTGAAACAATACTAAGCTACATGGGCTTATTTATATTGATTGTAATTCTTATTTTTACTTTGTTTTAAACCGCTTCAGCCGGCGGCTGTTTATTCCATAAGTAGCTAGGCCCACTGTGATACTAACAAAGTAAACGTATGTAATAAACAATGTTTATTAGAGCCTAGTGTATCATTTAGTGCGCTTAGACATCTATAACGATACTAGAGTCTACAGTATTTTGAAATCAATCCATTTCGCGAGTTTTAAATAGTTAAAGTTGAAGTTTATTTTGAGTCAGGTAGTATATAAAAAAAAGAAAAGTAGTAATAAAGAGGTACTGAAAGATTAATACTTTCCTGATTCAGGAATTGTAAAGGAGAAAAGGACAGAAAACAAGCATTGATGATGATGCTGATGATGGTGATGATGATCATTAAGGTGGTGATAATGTTGAAAAGATGATGGAATTATTTATTTATGCAGAACGGAAAAATTGCCTTTTCATTTTAAACATCAAAGTGCAAGGGCTCTCTAACTTTAGATAGATCTATATCTTGAATTGAAATCGTGTACTTATGTTTGTTTGTATTGCTTCCATTTTTTTTGGTGAAAAAGTTCTAGAGTGTAAAATTCCATATCATTTGCTCTTCGATATGTGGGTATGATTTATTTTTATGAGTAAAAGAAGCAATGCATTTTTAGGCACTTGTTTGCAAAAAGTAACCATAATTTTTTTTTCGATTATTTAACTGGGAAAGTACAAAAGAATTATTTTTTCCCTTTTTTCTATGTGCGGTTTAAAGGTAAGTATGCCTTTTGGGATTGTTTTCAATTGTTCAACTAGGCTTAAGATGCTGTTAGTATGTAACCATTTGTCTATAAAGGAAGAAAAGATTGCCCTCACATTACCATATTTACAGTCCCATTTCTTATCCAGCCTCCAAATCTATTCTTTTTTAGTCTTAAACATTATGCCAAAATCATTTGAATTTTTTTTCTTAGGAACGGCTTTGATTATTTCAATATGTTTAGGTTGTATCCTGTTCACAACGAAATCTAGATTCAAGATGTTTTTCATTTCTGAGCGTAGAGCTAGAGAGATGTCAGAAAGAGGAGCCATACCCAACGCCAGAGAATAGCTTTTTAGAGACAGAATCATCTTTTCAATACTCCGATAAACTAACTGTAAATGTGATTATCAGCATGTTTGATTTTGATGCATTAAATTCTTGTGGTACACATTTATTTCCTAAAATTAATACCACGACCAAATGTTTATGATGTTCGCAGAAAAAAAGCTTTTTTTTTTAACACTGCTTAAACATTGATATTTAGATGAATATAAAGCGATCTATGACTTCTCATGGATCTTTTTAGTGTCTACCGCTTATCTTTCCTTTCGATTCAGATTTAAATTATCTTAACTAAAAGCTTTTAGACCTTAGAATTCTTTTAAAACTTAATTACACCATTCCTCAATATTAATGATCAGTACCATCTAGTAAGAAATGCTGAAAAGCAATACCATAAACATTCATGTTATGTAATTGAATTTATTGTGATTACGTGGATATTTACATAATTAAATCGTCCAAAACCTGTATAAAGACATATAATTATACTGTTGGTGAAAAGACATTAAAAGATATATGTAGAATATATACCTGTCAGGGATCAAACACATTATACTTAACATTTTTAGGCATACGTGAAAAAAAGGCAGTAAAAGTCAAATTCCTTGCCCTGTGCTTGAATTTACGTCACTTTAGGTATGTCGTAAAAATGAACAGGAATAAAATACACATAACCCTGTAGGAGGCGCAGATGTTTATTCCGTTGGGGCACACAAAAATATAAAATAGAATTTTGTCATTCCCACACATTATTTGAACAGTGCAGGAATTTGTGGAAAACAAAGCCAATGAGATCAAACCAACCTTACCCTTTATGAAATTTACATTCATTTTAGCTTTTTTGCTTATTTTCAAGGCTAAACAGTCATAATCTTGTAAAATCTCGTATCTTGTATATATTTATTCCTTGACTGTCCAGCCAATAAGCTGAAAATTCCGTCGTAAAGATTCGACCCTGGTTCGAATACTTGCATGCATGTATGTGTGTTCTTTACCAAGAATTCGATATCTCAATATTTTTTTTTAAACAAAATTGGAAATCTAGAAGTTAAATTCTTTTGAAATTCTAAACGTAAATATGAAATTTGATTTATGCAGCTCAATATCGTAACCTTTTGATTAAAGTATAGCAGCTGTTACTATCCAACCTTAGATATAGAGCTTTTGTCCAGACAACTTTTTAAATTCTTTAGGTTGAATTACTCTATACCATGTACATCTTTTTGGAGATATCTTCGGCGAAGTTGCCTTGTCAGGCAAAGTTTAATCTCTCCTGATCCATATAAGTAAATTGTGACTCACAATCTTCAAGCGGTTTACCTGCGACGCATATTCTCACAACTTTTGTTCGTCACAACATATTTCAAAAAGGCCGTAGCCCGTAAAATTTCAATGTAAAATGCAATTCTTACCGACTATTAATTAAAGGAAAAAAAAATATTTCTCTGTCATGATACATAGTGGGATGAATCTTTAAATTTTTAAGAAAATGAGTTAAAAACTTGTATGGGCTTTAAATATGTAACTCTAAGCAATTACTTCTTAACTTAAAATGAGTTTGTTCAGTTTGTCAACACGCCTGAGAGATTGTTTTTTTTTTTCTCCGACCTTGCTCGCATCTTACAACATTATTACTGTTAAGTTCAGCGAGTAGAGTAGACAGAAATTCGATTCACCAAAGATAGTGATGTTTTAATTTCTCAACCATTAAACCATTTTTCATTCGCGTATGACTTTTATTAATCGATCCTAAAAAAAACTGTCCAATCTCCAGACGAGCCCTTCTTTCTGCCACCACTTTTCATTTTGTTAGTCCGAGAGAAAGACGGAGAGAGACAGAGTGATAGACAAACACAAAGACAGAGAGAGGGAGAGAGAGAGAGAGAGAGAGAGAGAGAGAGAGAGAGAGAGAGAGAGAAGGAGACATTTTTGCACAAACTAAAGAAACATAATCATAGTATATATCATCTTTAAGGTAAGTCGTGCTTCAGTGATTGAAATCAGATAGAGAGAGAAAGGGACTGATAGAAAAATAAAGAGCTCGATAGAGACAGAGAGAGAGGGAGAGAGAGAGAGAGAGAGAAGGAGAGAGAGAGGGAGAGAAGGAGACATTTTTGCACGAACTAAAGAAACATAATCATAGTATATATCATCTTTGAGGTAAGTCGTGCTTCATTGATTGAAATCAAATAGAGAGAGAAAGGGACTGATAGAAAAAGAAAGAGAGAGAGAGACACACACCGAGAGATAGAGAGAGAGACACAGATAGATAGAGAGAGAGATAGAGAGAGAGACATTGTGTGTGTGTCGACGACTAAGAACGAAGGAGTTAAGAAAGAAAGAGCAAAACACAGTCAGAAAAAACAATGTTTGATAGTTTTCCTACTTGAATTAAAAGATCTAAGTGCATTCAACAAATGTTAATTAAAAACGAGTCGTCGGAAATTTTCCCTTTCAACAGTTACTTTCTTCTTAACATAAGACCACATTAACTTCCTTTTTTTGTGCGTTTTCACCTTCTCCCGAAACTTGCCGGGTTTTTGTTTTTGGTCTTTGAATCAATATTTACCAGCGATAACTCATCGTTACAATTTTATTGTCATTAGTGCTGTGCTTTACGTCACAATTCTTTTTGGAAACCAGTTTTTCTCGCGATGCCTTAAATTTGACCCATCTGTTATATGGTTACAAATTATACTATGTTGAATGCTTTCCAAACAACGGCTTTTTACCTGTATTTTTCATCGCTAGTCTTCTATTTTCTTTTGCGCCGGCCGACATGTTTCAGTCTCTATGATTGAGTCTCTAATTTTTCTTTTTGCAACATATGGATTATTCCGAAGGTATGAGGATCTTGGGGGTCATTTAAATGAGTATGAGACTTTGTGAACCCAAAAATAAATATTTTCATACCTTTTTTCCCCACCTCCTCCCTAGTGGCTACAACTGGTCTATATAATACAAACAACTTTGCTCGGGTTGTTACTTACCTTTATTCCCCACCTCCTCCCTAGTGGCTACAACTGGTCTATATAATACAAATCACTTTGCTCGGGCTGTTTCTTACCTTTATTCCCCACCTCCTCCCTAGTGACTACAACTGGTCTATATAATACAAATCAATTTGCACGGACTCTTTATCTTTGTATAAAATCATGACTGAAATTGTTATTTTAAATTTGTTTTATAGTTTTTCTACTTGATTTAAAAGACCTATGTGCATTTATCACGTTAGTTATTAAATAAAATACAATTTACGACACAGGCTCACACGAAAAGACGCATTTTTGTTCCTTTTTTTGTTGTTTACGACCCTTTCTTTTTCCGGGTTATTTCTCTTACACGTACTCTCTCTCTCTCTCTCTCTCTCTCTCTCTCTCTCTCTCTCTCTCTCTCTCTCTCTCTCTCTCTCTTTCTCTCTGTCTCTTTTGCCCGTTCACTCTTATTCTTTTTTTCTACGACTCTTTCATTTGCGGGTGATTTTTCTTCACGTTCTTTCAATCTTTTCCTCCCTTTCACTATTTCTCTCTTTCTCTCTTTCACTCTCTTTCTCTGTCTCTTCCGCTCTATCTCTTTCCGCCACTTCTCTATTAATATGTATCTGTCCGTGTTTGAATCAGTATATTCTTCAGTTTTCCTCTGTTATTGTGTATCGCTAATTCTTCCATCTCTTTCTGGTCTATCTTCTTTCTTTCTCTCTCTCTCTCTCTTCCTCTCTCTCTCTCTATCTGTGTGTGACTTTCTCTCTCTCTCTCTTTTTGCCTCCCTCGTGTCATTTTCGAAATAATATAAAAAAAAAATTTCCAGATGTATTAATTGCAGTTTGATACTTTTTCTTTTCATTAACTGTGTCGCTAATTCTTTCTTCTCTTTCTGAACCATTCTTGTCCTCACCTTCTCTCCTTCAGTCTTCTTCTTTTACTGTCTTATTCATTTCCCCCTCTCTCTCTGACTCTATCTTCTATCTCACATTTTCTATCAATGCCTATTCATAACGAATTCTTTCGCTATTTGTGTGTCCCTATTTCTTTCTTTTTTCAAGTTATTTCCCTTCCAGGCCCTTTCAATCTATCTATGTCTCTCTCTCTCTCTCTCTCTCTCTCTCTCATTCTCTCGTTCGCTCTATTTCTATCTCTCTCTCTTTTCTCACTATCTCTCTCTCTCTCTCGTTCGCTCTATATTTATCTCTGTCTCTCTGTCTCTGTCTGTGTGTCTGTGTGTCTGTCTGTCTGTCTCTCTCTCTCTCTCTATCTCGTTCGCTCTATTTCTATTTATCTCTTTCTGTCTGTCAGTCTGTCTGTCTGTCTCTCTCTCTCTTTCTCTCTTTTACTCTATTTCTAACTCTCTCTCTCTCTCTCTCTCTCTCTCTCTCTCTCTCTCGTTCGCTCTATTTCTATCTCTCTCTGTCTCGTTCACTTTATTTCTATCTCTCTTTCTGACTCTCTCTTTTTCGTTCGCTCTATGTCTATCTCTCTCTTTCTGGCTGTCTGTCTCTCCTGTTCGCTCTATTTCTCTCTCTGTCTGTCTCTGTCTCTGTCTCTGTCTCTCTCTCTCTCTTTCTCTCTCTCCCGTTCGCTCTATTTCTCTCTCTGTCTGTCTCTGTCTCTGTCTCTGTCTGTCTGTCTGTCTGTCTGTCTGTCTATCTGTCTCTCTGTCTCTCTCTCTTTCTCTCTCTCCCGTTCGATCTGTTTCTATCTCTATCTTTCTGGCTGTCTGTCTGTCTCTCTCGTCCGCCCTATTTCTATCCGTCTCTCTCTCTCTCTCTCTGTCGCTCTCTCTTTCTCACTCTCATCTCTCTCTGTCTCTTTCTATTTTACCTCTGTTCTAAGACTTCTTACATTTTGTTTCTCTATGCGTCTGTTTATGTTTGCTTATAAATTATATTCTTTTTCTATACCTGTACTCTGGGTTCCTCTTTCTTTCTTTTCTCGGGTTATTCTCAATCTCTGTCTCTCTGTCTCTCTGTCTCTCTCTGTCTCTCTCTCTCTCTCTCTCTCTCTCTCTCACTCTTTATCTCTTCTTTAACCTCTTCTATTATTTTTTAACATGTTTCATCTTGTCTCCTCTTCTAAATCAGCCTGCTAATCAGTTTCTTCTATCTGTGTGTCGCTATTTGTTCCATCTCTTTCTGGTTATTCTACTTTCATTTTCTGTCTTTCTCTCTCTCTCTCTCTCTCTCTCTCTTTCACTCTCTCTCCCTCTCTCTATCTCTCTGTCTCTCACTCTCTGTCTCCTTTTCTCTCTCTCTCCCTCTCTCTATCTCTCTGTCTCTCTCTCACTCTCCCTCTCTCTCTCTCTCTTTTCTGTGTGTGTTAAAATATCTCGACCATACCCATAAAATAAATTCTGCTATTTTGATCAAGACTTAAAAGAATAAATATGATACCAATGATTGGCACCTTTCAACATTGCTCACTAATGTTACCGATACTGAAGAAGATGACAACTAATTAATCAACAAGCATATCGTTACGATTTAAAGCACAGGATTAAATTCACTGCGATGCAGAGTTTTTCTCATTGACCCAAACATCTCCTAAGGTTACTGAATTCTTTCCCGGAGACAGCGGCTTCCTGTCAAGTCACGGACACGGCTAGTAAGGTGAGAGCCCAACCTATGTGCAGATAAGACAACAGGGGATTAAAACAAGATGTACTGTAAACAAATCAAAGTCGGACACCATCTGCTGAGTTATCTGGCACTCCTCAGGGAGACAGGAAAGTCAAGGATAGGGCTGGTAGGGTGAGAGCCCAACCTATGTGCAGATAAGACAATAGGGGATTAAAACAAGATGTACTGTAAACAAATCAAAGTCCGACACCATCTGCTGAGTTATCTGGCACTCCTCAGGGAGACAAGAAAGTCAGGGATAGGGTTGGTAGGGTGAGAGCCCAACCTATGAGCAGGACAGACAGCATAGGATTAAACCCAGAGCCCTTTGTTTAAGTCCAACAATGTCGACTCAACTACATGTGTGTGGTAAAAATGAGGGAGAAGGACAAGTCAACAATAGAGCTGGTAGGGTGAGAGCCCAACCTGCTACCAAGTAAAACTGCAGGAGGTTAAACTCTGGTTTAAACATTTTAAGTCCAACACTGTCCACATAACTACATGACGTAGTAACCAACTACCACTTGAGACAACAGATGGTGAAACCAAGACCTCCTTACTTTCAGTCCAACACTGTCCACATAACTACATGACGTGGTAACATTGAGGGAGAAGGACAAGTCAGTGATAGGCTAGGGTGAGAGCTCAACCAACTACCACTTGAGACAACAGATGGTGAAACCAAGACCTCCTTACTTTCAGTCCAACACTGTCCACATAACTACATGACGTGGTAACATTGAGGGAGAAGGACAAGTCAGCGATAGGGCTGGTAGGGTGAGAGCCCAACCAACTACCACTTGAGACAACAGATGGTGAAACCAAGACCTCCTTACTTTCAGTCCAACACTATTGACTTAGCTCTGTGGCACATTTGAGGGTCAAGGGCAACATTTTGCAGTGCTTGCAGACAGCAGATCAGCAGTTTAAGTGTGGATAGAACATATTTAAAATTGTGTATATGTAGACTCTGACCTTGTCAGGCGTGAGCTGTGAGCCGGGAGGATACAGATTGGGGAGTGTATTCTTCGGCTTAGGAGGAGCTGCCGGAGTCTGTACCATGGCAATTTCAGCTATCTCAATCTCATCCTCTTCTAGATACTTCCGCCGCTTGATGCTTTCCTCCACCTCTATATCCTGGATACACACAGGCATGGCATGATGATTATTTTTTATTTATAGAGGAGAAGGAGGGAGAGACAGAGCAAGAAAAGGTAAGAGAACGGCACAAAGAGAAAGACAGAGCAAGAAAAGAGAGAAGGTAAGAGAATGGCTCAAGGAGAAAGGGAGAGAGAGAGAGACAGAGACACAGAGAGAGAGAGAGACAGACAGACAGACAGACAGACAGACAGACAGACAGACAGACAGACAGACAGACAGACAAATAGAGAGACAAAGAGACAAGGCAAGATAGAAATACAGACATAAACATAAAGACATATTAGATTTTAAATTAATATACAAAATAAAAATTCCACATATCTTTTATTGATTGATGAGAGCACTTTTTCCAAATCCTAGATATGGTATAGTGCATATAAGGGCTACGACTGGTGCTTTTTGAAATTTCAATATTTGAGATCAGGGGTCATCTTAAGAGTTTCACAAAAGGCAAAGCTTTTATCTTATATATTTGATACACGCATCTCATTGACTCGTTTGAAATAAATCACACAACATTTACCAGAATTGTCACGTACCTGAGTTTCCTGTCGATTTGTTTTCCTTTCTTTCCTTGTTCGTCTAAAATGCCCGGGAGAAAATTATCTAGAGCTCATTATTTTGTACCTCCTATATTTGATACACGCATCTCATTGACAGGTTTAAAATAAATCACACAACGTTTACCAGCATTGTCACCTACCTGAGTTTCCTGTTGATTTGCTTTCCTTTCTTGCCTTGTTCCTTTGAAATACCCGAGAGAAAATTATCTAGAGCTCATTATTTTGTACCTCCTATATTAGATACACGCATCTCATTGACACGTTTAAAATAAATCACACAACGTTTACCAGTATTGTCACCTACCTGAGTTTCCTGTCGATTTGCTTTCCTTTCTTGCCTTGTTCCTTTGAAATACCCGACAGAAAATTATCTAGAGCTCATTATTTGACTCCAAGCACTTAAATATCCGTGTACCTTTTAGCATAAGATTTCCTCTTGTAACATACACCACATCCTTTGTTGATTCCATTTCCAATTTATCCTTGTATGTTTAGATATCCTTGCGAAACTATGGCTATATCCACCTGTTTCTACCCCTGTTAAAGATTTTTAGAGCTCACTGTGCTTTTGATTTTTTAACGGGAAAACATCTGTCTGATCGTTCCACAGAATATAAGCTTCAATAAGCTACACTGAAATAATGAATGAAACGTTAAATCTCAGAACAACCTTAACGATCTTTTCAAAGTTCTGGTGGACAAGATGGTTACGGCCCTAAAGGAAAGCTTTGGGGGTTTTCTGTAGAATCTCACTATTAAGTAAACACAGCAACGGTCCTTAACTACTGCAATCCATTCTACTTTTAACACACCCAAAGTCGTGTTAGACATACAAAACCACTGTCCCCAGCTAAGGCTAAATGTTGGAATTGCCTTCAAATCTCACCGTCCTTCTCTTCTTCAAAGACATGGACTTGCGTTTATAAGTCATGTTAGAGTTACAAAACCACCGTCCCGATCTAAGGCTAAATGTTGGAATTGCCTTCAAGTCTCACCTTCCTTCTCTTCTTCAAAGACCTGGACTTGCCTTTAAAGTCTTCGTACAAAATGTAGACACGCTCAGCTAGAGACGCTGCTTGAGAGCCGTCTAAAATGCGTGATAATTGGTCTGCAAGAAGGCACAAATACACACAGGATTACCGAATGTTAACCATAACATGTAATTATAAGATATGCTCAAGGGCCTGGATCTATTTAAAAAAAGTCAGTCAGCTTTTCATCAATAAAATCTAACAACAATCACTGATCCCAAGAGTTCTGATTTAGTGTACTGCATTTATTACATATCTCCTTCCGTGGAGCCTCACAGTATGAGAACCAAACATAAACATTACTGCATGTATTAATATTGGTTTGTTGACTGAGAGTAGCGCCCCTTTAACGGCTGCTTCTTCAGAGAGACTTCCCTTTCTGTATATTGTTTCACTTCTGTCTATTCCATTTACGCGTTCTGTGTATATATATATATATATATATATATATGTGTGTGTGTGTGTGTGTGTGTTTTACAATTTTGTTAAAATAGTATATTCCATATTACAATAGAAATATAAAAAAAAATTATCAGCAACGATCTTGGTGAAAAGTTTCCGCTGAAAATTTAAGTAACACTAGGCTCTTTTTTTGTTTTTAGAGATTCCAGATATTGATATGGTCTAAGACTTGCTCACAAAGCTACATCCGGCCATGTAATAAGAACAAACATTACAACTTAATCTAGATCAGTTAATTTCATTACTTTTTTTTTTCTTTTTGTAAAGACATGACAATAGGTATATAGGTTTTTGCCGTCCAGACTAACAAACAGAAACACTGTCTACCAGTACCGGTTAAAAAATTTAGAATCTAACTATACATAAATCAAGTGCTCCAACTGAGCAAGACGAGTACATACGTTTGGACTAAAAGAACAAAAAATGGAAAGTGAATAAAGAAATTCTTGTATAAATCTGCTTAAATCTGTACCAAGAAAATACAAGGTTTAGGATATGGGAATATGACAAAAACTGATGCTATTCCAGGTTTCAAGATCTGGATCTAAAAGTTTAGGTCTCTAGACTCTAAAGTAGCGGTAGATCCAACTGAATTTAAATGTCCCGTTTACAATTTATCTCATCAACACAACTTTTGATCTATTACTAATACTTCAGTGTATTGTTTGTTTTTTAACTTTAAAGTAATTTTGTTTATAAAAAAAATAGAAATTACGTCATGAACCTGCCTGATGAGCAAAGCAGTCCAAACCTAGATCTACACTTTCAACCTTGAAGTTCAATTCTAAACCTTTCTGCTTACTTTCAATTTTGGTTCATCATCCTATACTTATACTACCTTTACCAAGCTTTTACCATGGGATCATCTTCCCTCTATCCAACCCCCCCCCCCCCTGTCATTTAGTTAACCCCCTTGCAATAATTGCATCACTCCAATCAAAGACTCAAATCAACCTCAAGATCATTGCTCAGGCACCAAAATCCACCTCAAAACCAGTAACTAAAATATTAAACAGTTAAAACTTAAAATAATTTGAACCTAAGAAAAAAAAACGAAATCAACTAAAGTCCTGTTTAAGATAAAAAGATCCTACTTGAATGTGGTTAGTTTACCTGTACCTCTCTAAGTCAGTAACTTAGTGATCTTTATCATGGCTGTGTACCTATGTACAGGTTAAATGTATTAACCAGATGCAACTCTAAAAAATTAACACTGACACATTTTTAATTGAAAAAAGATAATTGCAGCGCAAGATTAACTTCAAGCAGGTTCAAACTAAATAAGATTAAATAAAGAAAGTTGATAAAATGACTCTAATTATAATCTACATAGATCTAAACAGCACTGATTTGGACCATAACTTAACCAGTGAAATGGTTTTCTGATATTTTCATGAAGAATTTAACATGGCTCAAAAAAATTACAGAATAAGCTGGATGTACTAGATCTACTTGTAGGCTTGAACCATTGTGATCATAATTTCCTTTTTGCTTGTAATAAAATGCAATTAAACTTACTATTTTGGTAGGTCTGTGTGTTCCTTAAATCAATATTATCCTTGCTCTATCTAGACTCTAAAATAACTTATATAAGTAAAAGTGTAGCCTAGAACAAGACTCTATCTAGATCTATCTTTTCAAATTTTTCTCTATTACTCTTGCTATCCTAGTGTTGTATGATTTCGTACTACACCATTAGATTAGTATTATGATCATAATTTTTCTTATTGGTAAATCGACTGATTTCAGAAAAAAGAGGCAGTAATTCTGAAATCGGCAGGGGCAGGACACTAAAAACAATGGATAAAACTTACTTAAAACACACGAATCTGGGATCAAGATACAACC
>JAWDGP010002776.1:0-37500 GCA_033675545.1 Elysia crispata | reverse complement strand
TACAAGTTTGAAAACAGTAACATGCTGTCTTTTACATAAATTACATACACCGATTTTTTGCATCCACCCACACACACAAAAACATACAGATGTGTGCGCACACTCGCACACACATGTATACATACAGACGCGTCACCCATTTTGTAATCACAGGATTGTTTTCGTCACTTTTTACTTTATGGACTTCTTGTCTCTCTCATCTTAGCTGATTGGCTTTGAGTCACGACACTTAAAACATGAAAATACGTTTCCTCGTCCATCCTTTAAGAAGTTTGAAAATCCTAAGGGTAGGCTCTTCTCTCTGTAAGAAAGCTAGTGTGCGTAAGAAAGTTCCTTTTTGCAAGCCATTTTTCTTCCGTGTCTCCTATTTACACCTTTTTATTTTAAATCATACACGAAGCAAGCAAGTGATCTAAATCCATGTAATCCTCATAATTATTATCTTGACCGGGAAAAACTTGACGAGGTTATCTTGTCCAACAAGAAAGCAAGTGATCTAAATCCATGTAATCCTCATAATTATTATCTTGACCGGGAAAAACTTGACGAGGTTATCTTGTCCAACAAGAAAGCACGTGTAAACACAGAGCTCGTCACAACAGGACGGAGCGAGTTTGTACCGATTTGCTGATTGGCAGATCGAATTCAATTCGCCTGACCATGTAACCGAGGCGTAACTCCCATCTTCAACGTTACCACAGACTGCTAAGTTTGGGAAATGATGCAGTTGTGTTGTTCTCTTTGTCAAATGTGGCCGATTCAAATGTCATTATCTCGATACGATTTCTTTACTCTATTTCCTTTGGCTGCGTGTTCCCAAGTTAGTTCATTTTTAACTTTTGTTTTGCTACTTCATCCTGAGTAGTTTGGGCGCAGACATTACATTGCCGATGGTTAGTCCTGCTTTCTTCAATCTAGAATGCGTGGACGCCAGGTTTCCCTGAGAGAGAGAGAGAGAGAGAGAGAGAGAGAGAGAGAAAGATAGAGAGAGAGTCACAATAGAAAGCAAAAACTGACCGCGATATTTCGTAATATTACTGACGAAGCTTACAAAGTAAAACGTTTATATATTATATTAATAATAGTTTAGTTATTTCTTTTTTGTGCAGTAAAAATATAAAGCTGTGTTACTTTTTCCTTTTAGAGAGAAAGAGAGCGAGAGAGACAGAGTTAGAGACAGAGAGAAACTGAGAGAGACACAAAGAGATAGAGAGAGACACAGAGAGAGATAAAGATAGAGACAGAGAGAGACAGAGGAAGACACAGAGAGAGAGAGAGACAGAGTGATAGACAGAGAGAGACAGAGAAAGAGACAGAGCTAAGAGACACAGAGAGAGAGAAAGAGGGAGAGACAGAGACAGAAAGAGACAGAGACACACAGAGAGAGACAAAGAAAGTCAGATACAGAGAGAGAAAAAGATAGAGAGAATCAGAGAGAGAGACAGAGAGAGAAATAGTGAGACAGAGAGAGATAGAGAAAGAGGAAGAGAGAGAGAGAGAGAGAGAGAGAGAGAGAGAGAGAGAGAGAGAGAGAGAGAGAGAGAGAGAGAGAGAGAGAGAGAGAGAGAGAGAGAGAGAGAGAGAGAGAGAGAGAGAGAGAGAGAGAGAGAGAGAGAGAGAGAGAGAGAGAGAGAGAGAGAGAGAGAGAGAGAGCGAAAGAGAAGTTGACAGAGATTAAAAGACAGACAGAATAATCGTAGTCAGTAAAAGAAAGATTGAGAGAGAGACAGAGAGAGACGAAGATAAACAGAGAGAAACACAGAGAGAGACAGAGAGAGAGACAGAAAGCGTAACGGAAATAGAAAGGGAGAAAAAGAGGGACAGAAATATGGCAATCAGTAAAAGAAAGAGTGAGAGGGAGAGAGAGAAAAATACAAAGACAGAGAGACAGAAAGATAGAGACAGAGAGAGAGAGAGAAAGAGACAGAGAGAGATAGAGAGCGAAACGGAAATAGAGAGGGAGAAAAAGAATGGCAAAAGAATCGTAATCAGTAAAAGAAAGAGTGAGGGAGAGAGAGCAAAACGGAAATAGAGAGAGAGAAAAAGAGAGACAGAAGAATCGCAATCAGTAAAAGAAAGAGTGACAGAGAGAGAGAGAGCAAAACGGAAATAGAGAGCGAGAAAAAGAGAGACAGAGGAATCGCAATTAGTAAAAAAAGAGTGAGGGAGAGAGAGAGAGAGAGAGAGAGAGAGAGAGAGAGAGAGAGAGAAAGCGAGAGTGTTGAAGAAAAAGAGGGAGAGGGAGACAGAGATAGAAAGAGTATTCCGTTTTGGTTTTTGGTTTGAGATTGCTAGTTTTGTTTTAAAAGTTTGGTTTAGATATTTAGGATAACTACTTGAAGTTGATTATATTTTTTTTTTATATTCGGTCGTGTAGTCCAGGTTTTTTTTTTTTTTTTGAGATATTAATTTTATTTGAAGCTTGTATTTATATTCATTTACTATTTTGTTTTCACTATTACAATTATATCAATCTAATAAAGCTTTCATAGTATAGACTATTTCAAACTTACCTGTGTGCCTCATTCTATTTTGTAATCACAAAGTTAATTTGTTTTGTGGTGTTTGCGTAGTTTGCATTTTGTCTCTCTATCTTGAGAGACACATAGATTCCACCAACCAACATCTATACACTGTAGTGTATTGTTGAGATTTGATCCATATTGTGTGTGTGTCTGAGAAAGTGATAAAGAGGGAGAAAGAGAGAGATAAAGATAGAGACAGAGAGACAAAGCAGAGACAGAGCAATAGAAAGACAGAGAAAGATCGAGAGAGACACATATCAGAGACAGAGCGAGAGAGAGTGAGTGAGCGTGAGAGAGAGAGAGTGAGAGAGAATTAGTGAGAGATAGAAAAAGACAGAGAGGGAGAGAGAGAGTGAGCGTGAGAGAGGGAGAGTGAGTAAGTGAGAGATAGAAAAAGACAGAGAGGGAGACGGATAAAGACAGAGATACATATCAGGGACAGAGCGAGAAAGAGAGAGGGAGAGAGAGAGTGAGTAAGTGAGAGAGAGAGACAAATAAAGAAAGAGAAACATATCAGAGACAGAGCGAGAGAGAGAGGAAGAGAGAGAGTGAGAGTGAGAGAGAGTTAGTGAGAGATGGAGAAAGACAGAGAGGGAGACAGATAAAGACAGAGATACATATCAGAGACAGAGCGAGAAAGAGAGAGGGAGAGAGAGATTGAGAGTGTGAGAGAGTAAGAGAGAGTTAGTGAGAGATGGAGAAAGACAGAGAGAGAGACAAATAAAGAAAGAGAAACATATCAGAGACAGAGCGAGAGAGAGAGAGAGTTAGTGAAAGATGGAGAAAGACAGAGAGGGAGACAAATAAAGAAAGAGAAACATATCAGAGACAGAGCGAGAGAGAGAGAGAGCAAGAGAGAGAGTGAGAGTGAGAGAGAGTTAGTGAGAGATGGAGAAAGACAGAGAGGGAGACAGATAAAGACAGAGATACATACCAGAGACAGAGCGAGAGAGAGAGAGGGAGAGAGATTGAGAGTGTGAGAGAGTAAGAGAGAGTTAGTGAGATATGGAGAAAGACAGAGAGAGAGACAAATAAAGAAAGAGAAACATATCAGAGACAGAGCGAGAGAGAGAGAGCAAGAGAGAGAGTGAGAGTGAGAGAGAGTTAGTGAGAGATGGAGAAAGACAGAGAGGGAGACAGATAAAGACAGAGATACATATCAGAGACAGAGCGAGAAAGAGAGAGGGAGAGAGATTGAGAGTGTGAGAGAGTAAGAGAGAGTTAGTGAGAGATAGAGAAAGACAGAGAGAGAGACATATAAAACAGAGATACATATCAGAGACAGAGCGAGAAAGAGAGAGGGAGAGAGAGTGAGAGAGGAAGAGAAAGAGTGAGAGAGGAAGAGAGAGAGTGAGAGAGAGACCAGGAGGGAGACAGATAAAGAGAGAGATACATATCAGAGACAGAGCGAGAAAGAGAGTGAGTGACAGAGGAAGAGACAGAGTGAGAGAGAGAGAGACAGAGAGGGAGACAGATAAAGACAGAGATACATCTCAGAGACAGAGCGAGAGAGTGAGTGAGAGAGAGAGACAAATAAAGAAAGAGATACATATAAGAGACAGAGCGAGAGAGAGAGAAGAAGAGAGAGAGAGGGATAGATAGAGAGAGACAGAGAGGGAGACAGATAAAGACAGAGATACATCTCAGAGACAGAGCGAGAGAGAGAGAGAGAGAGAGAGAGAGAGAGAGAGAGAGAGAGAGAGACAGAGAGAGAATTTTGATAAGGATTAAAACGAACAATTGAGGTTAAAAAAAAAACAAAACTAAAATCTGATTTAAAGGATTTTGGTAGAGAAAAACTAGAATGTTCGAGTCAGAGTTTTTAATTCCTAAATCGAATAAAAGCATTATATATACATTTATATAGTTTACAACAAAAACTTATATAGTCATATATATTTTTTTAAATATGTTTGGTTGTAAAATTCAAAACAACTGGAGACAAGAAATATCAAATACAGTCTACGCTAAAACAATAAAATGGTATAGGAAAAATGTACACATCACATTATTGTCATGGAGATATATTTATTTAGTAAAGTGAAATTCCTGCTAACCTTAAAAGCTAAATTATTTTATCTACACTTCGTGTACCGTATGTATTAAGCAAACTGTAGCAAGCACAAGCATACAAATCTTTACAAAGGATCATTCCAGCATGAAATAAAATAAAGTCCCATCTTAAATCTTGTAACATTAAAAATAGATTATACAATTACGTATTGTCAAGGGAGAGAATAATAAATTGAAGAAAACAAACAAAAAACCATCACAGCAAACAGTGTTATCCTCCTTGCATGAATGGAAACATTATATAACAAGAAAAAACTGGAAAGTTCTTAGAGGGTATAGAATATAAGTTAAAATGTATTTGTCTATTCTTAAGTTAATTATGCTGGTTTCTCTCTCTCTCTCTCTCTCTCTCTCTCTCTCTCTCTCTCTCTCTCTCTCTCTCTCTCTCTCTCTCTCCTCTCTCTCTCTTTCTCTCTCTCTCCTCTCTCTCTCTCTATCTCTCTCCCCTCTCTATCTCTCTCTCTCTCTTGTACAATATTTCTGACAGTGACGAACTAGAAATCTAGATCTAGTCTAAATCTAGAGGCCTAGAATCTAAAAAGAAAAACAAAAAAAAACCTAACTAGATTGATATCTATACCTAGAATCTGACAAACTAGATCTAGACTTAGAATCTGACAAACTAGATCTAGACCTAGAATCTGACAAACTAGATCTAGACCTAGAATCTGATAAACTAGATCTAGACCTAAAACTAGATCTAGACTTGGAATCTGACAAACTAGATCTAGACCTAGAATCTGATAAACTTAGTAATGATAATTAAAAAAAAAAAACACAATAAAACAATCACAAACTTTATTTTTTTTTTCTTCTTAGAATTGACAAAAACGTTCCAGAGTTTAAAACAACCATCCCTCGTATCCGTAGTTGCGTTGTTCCTGTTTAGATTCTCGTCCCCTGAGATTCTGGAGAAATCTTGTAATGATGTTGAGTTGGTCCTGGTGTTGTGTGGAAGTTGAGGAGAAACTTCCGCTATGAACTAGTGGGGACAACAAGACAAAACGACGGTTGCGTGTGTCTCTGTTAAACCTAAACACTGGTGCTCCAGCGGAGCCCGGGCATGTCGGCGCGTTATATTCTACATGACGGAATTTTCCAACTCTCCATTGACCCCATGTTATCTTCTTAGGTTGTCCGTGTGGGTGTGAGATAATCAGTGTAGGATGGCGGCCTTCATCAAAAGGCGGTAGAAAGTCCAGACTAAGTAGATCTCGATCTAGACGTTTTGTTAATCCACTATCCAAACTCGGCATGAGAGACTCGATCCTCTCACCCAAAGCATCATCGTGTGTCACACACTCCATGTAACAGACATCTTGGTCATGAGAGATCCTTTCCACTTCCAATCCCGTCAGAGTCACCATCCTACCATCAAACTTACAACTGTCATCATCATAAAACAGATCAGCCCTTGTTGACTTTGCCTCCTCAGTGTTATACACGACATGTGCAGCTGTCCGTACCCTGAATCTCCAGAACTTTTTAGTTATCTCCCCATTGCATTTATCACAAGGACAAAGCTTGTCTGACACGGGTTTATAAACATGGCTTATAAAACCAGTTCCCATGTGAGGTGTCATCGTTCCTCTGTGATTAGATAATTCATCATCATCTGGTCTCTCTGGACTTGTCCAGTATACTCTTAGTCTCACAGTTCGATCTATCATTGCTCTAAACCAATCACGTTGTTCGTCATTGTGTACTCTGGGCAAGTATTTGTCTTTGAAATCTTGGACTGATATAAACTCTTCATGTCCCGGGTTTTTCGTACAATTCCTCCAGAGAGATCCACTCATGCTGTTCACTTTCAAGTCCTCCACTCAAAATCTCACACTCGTGGTGGCCTGTAAGATGAAAATAGGGAAAAAATGCAAATGCCATAGATCTAATTATAAAAAAAAAATACACACAACAAAAAAGGGATTTCCTTCCCCTCTGTTTATAGCTCTCTTGACCAGAAAAAAAACCTCTGCCTGTCTATCTCTCCTTCAACCTTTCCTTGTGTATTCACTCTCTATATGTATCTCTCTCTCTCTCTCTCTCTCTCTCTCTCTCTCTCTCTCTCTCTCTCTCTCTCTCTCTCTCTCTCTCTTTCTCTTTAACTCCCCTCTTACTAAGCCTTCAACATTACTAATATTACCATTACTACAACAACTACTAAAGCTACTAGTACTCCTCCTGCTCCTGCTCCTCCTCCTCCTCCTCCTCCTCCTCCTCCTCCTACTACTACTACTACTCCTCCTACTACTACTACTACTACTACTACTACTACTACTACTACTACTACTACTACTACTACTACTACTACTACTACTACTACTACTACTACTACTACTACTACTACTACTACTACTACTACTACTACTACTACTACTACTACTACTACTACTACTACTACTACTACTACTACTACTACTACTACTACTACTACTACTACTGTTGCTCCTGCTGGTGCTACTACTACTTTTTTTTTTTTGACTGTATCATTTGTAACTTCAGTCTCCAACATGGTTTCTAGCCATGTGCTTATTCACTGTAGGGTAAAAAGGAAAAAACTGAAAATCACTAAAAATGTTTTTTAATAGTTTTGGATATCTCCTCTGTCTGTCTCTTACCCTCTGTCACAGACACATACATACTTTTTCAATCAATTTTTTTCTCATGCTTTTTTCAAATGCCTGCCTGTAATTATTGTCCAATATTCTCAATCTGCCTGTTAGAGTGTGTATGTCTCTCTTTTTCTTTTCTTCACATTTTCACTATACTATGTGTCTCCCTACCTTTCCCTGCTTCTACTTTTTTAACTCCACTTTTTCTTCTTCAACTTTTCTACGTTTCTTAGTGTTGTCTGTTTCTCTGTCTTTCTCTGTCTCTCTAACTCTATGTCTCTCTCTCTCTCTCTCTCTCTCTCTCTCTCTCTCTCTCTCTCTCTCTCTCTCTCTTTCTCTCTCTCTTCCTACCTGCCTGCCTGTCTGTCTTTCTACTACTACTACTACTACTACTACTACTACTACTACTACTACTACTACTACTACTACTACTACTACTACTACTACTACTACTACTACTACTACTACTACTACTACTACTACTACTACTACTACTACTACTACTACTACTACTACTACTACTACTATTACTATTACTGTTACTACTACCGCTACTGCTACTGCTAGTCTTATTTATACTGCTACTGCTACTGCTATTACTGCTGCTGCTGCTGCTGCTGCTACTACTACTACTACTACTACTACTACTACTACTACTACTACTACTACTACTACTACTACCACTATTTCTGCTGCTGCTACTAATACTAAAACTACCACTGTAATGACAACAACTACTTGTACAACTGCTTCTACTTCCAGCACCGTTACCACCTACTCCACTAGCAGAACACATTTAGTAAAAAGTTCTAGAATATATATATATAGTTTGAAGATAAGGTGGAATAATTGATGAAAGTGCTCAACTGTTGGAGCAATACATAAATATATAAGATCTTACCTTAAATTTCCATGCCAGTGTGGTATGCATGGAAATTTAAGGTACGATCTTCTATAATTATATATAATATATATATATATATATATATATGTATATATATAATTTCATACGCAACCTTGACTATGACCACAGACACAGAAACTGACCAAGGCCTAGACCTAGTCGTCTCTATGATGGTTAAAGCATTAGATCCTTTTGTTTCGATGATGGAAAAATCTCATATTCGTCAAAAAAAATAATTGTTTTTCCCGATTTTCATACTGATGTAAAGTTCAACCTTACACTAGTTACAGACACAAATTTCCCAAGCATTAAAAAATTTAAGGAACATTCCCACTCTTGTACTTTATTCTATAAGCACAGCCACCCTTACCCAACCTATCATAAACGCATACATCACAGGTTTGAGTCCTAAATTACTATGTCTGTGTCGATCTCTTGTGCGTACGCTGTATATTCCTGAGGAAGACGATGGGTATAAGTCTATTGAAGAAATATCTTGATTGGAAAACCTTTAACCACATATATATCTTTTTGTTTGACTTTCGTTATTCTTTTAAGTTCTAACCCTACACAGATTGTTTTCTCTCCAGCCTCCTCCTCCTTTCTTAGGCTAAATATTTATTAATCATCTTTTCCTTCTCCTCCGCATAGATAACTAGAAGGACAAACAGATAAACAGACCAACAGAAGATTGTCAGTATTAAACATTAATATATATATATATATATATATATATATATATATATATATATATATATATATTCTTTAAAAGCAGTGATAAAAAAAATAAGTTTTTTTTTGTTGCTGATAAAGATCACACACTTTTTTACATATTAAAATCAAGTGAACTAAAAATATGATAGAAATAAAAAAAAATAGGATAACCTAAACTCACCTAAAGTAGTTTGAGTTCAATCAACCCTGATATTAGTCAACACCCCACAGCCACCAGCGTTCCTATAAATGAAAAGAAAAAATTAAAATGAGAAAATCCAGCACAACAAAAATTACTTCAATCGTAATATTTATGATGGGACTCTAAAAAATAAAAAAAATAAAAAAGAGAAAATCTAGCAAAAGAAAAATTACTTCATGCGTAATATTGATGCCGGAAACTTAGAAACAGATTTAGATCTACAATTAGAGGTGAGATTTTATTAACTTAACTGATTTAGAAGTTGGCGGTAGTGACTCAAGTTCATGTTATTTCTTTATAAGCTTCTATCAGTTCATGAGATGAATTTAAATCAAAGACACTGTTATTTGTTTAGTTTAAAAGTTCTTGTACATCATGGTACTGAAAAAATACTTCCTTGAAGTGGAACAGGAAGCTTTTAATATTGTTGGTCACACATCCTGAACTAGGGTAGAACTAGAAGTAAAATCTACATATAGTAAAATGCTAATACTGTTGGTCACACATCCTGAACTAGGGTAAGACTAGAAGTAAAATCTTCATATAGTAAGATGCTAATACTGTTGGTAATACATCATGGACAAGGGTTGAAGGGGAACAGGAAGCTTTTAATATTGTTGGTCACACATCCTGAACTAGGGTAGAACTAGAAGTAAAATCTACATATAGTAAGATGCTAATACTGTTGGTAATACATCATGAGCAAGGGTTGAAGTGGAACAGGAAGGTTTTAATATTGTTGGTCACACATCCTGAACTAGGGTAGAACTAGAAGTAAAATCTACATAGTAAGATTTTAAAATGTTGGTAATACATCATGAACAAGGATAGAAGTAGAACAGCAAGCTGAACATATCTGGAACTTAAAAAAGGCCAACATAGATTACAGCAACTCCTGGGACATTGTTGAAAAAGCCCAAGCATATTCAACCACAACAAAAAGGTACAACCTTGGCACTGCTGATAAATGTAATATTCTGAAGGCAAAACCAAGTGTGAATAAAATTAAAGAAATGTTTACGTCATGTCCCGATAGGAAAAATATATTGTACGGGAACACAAAAGAGATGAAACGAAGAACGAGATAGAGAGGGTAACGAAATATCCCATAATCATACATGGTGAAAGTTTGGGACAAAGAACAAGATATAGAGGGTAACGAAATATCCCACAACCATACATGGTGAGAGTTGGGGACAAAGAACAACCTAGTTGAGATGTTGTCCACTCGAAGCAAATGTGTAAATGTGTTATGTTTTACGCATATATAAATAAACATTTATAACAAAGCAACACATAACGAACGAATAAACATTATTTTCAAATCAATCATTAGAATAATACACAGAGCAGATTAATTTTATCCTTCGGGTAGACCTACGAAAGTGTGAGAAAACTATTTCCAAGATTTCAAAATACATCCTAATTTAAAAAAAAAACAAAACAACTAAGCTTAATAAAGAAAGGCTTATAAATGGCAATTGATATTTACAAATCATTATTGGGTGGATTTTTTAAAATGTTTTTATTTTTTTGGTTAGGGAAAAGGGGTATCTTTATCAGAATTTAGCAGACACACATGGGAACCATATGTTGACTCCAAAAATTATTATTTTAAAAACAAGTTTTTTTTCAATGGAACTCCCGCCCATTCTCATCCTAAGGCCCAAGAAGGAGTTACGTCTCTCTCCTGTTCTTAGATCCTCTTCATTTTACGCGCACCCTGAGCTACGCTTGGTGTGGAACACAAAAGTAACAGATCCAAGCTGTCGCCCATTCTCATCCTAAGGCCCAAGAAGGAGTTACGTCTCTCTGCTGGTCTTAGATCCTCTTCATTTTACGCGCACCCTGAGCTACGCTTGGTGTGGAACACAAAAGTAACAAATCCAAACTGTCGCCCATTCTCATCCTAAGGCCCAAGAAGGAGTTACGTCTCTCTGCTCTTCTT
Source organism: Elysia crispata (assembly GCA_033675545.1). Classification (NCBI taxonomy): domain Eukaryota; kingdom Metazoa; phylum Mollusca; class Gastropoda; family Plakobranchidae; genus Elysia; species Elysia crispata. The sequence continues at coordinate 26,522 of JAWDGP010002776.1, read as the reverse complement.
AGATCCTCTTCATTTTACGCGCACCCTGAGCTACGCTTGGTGTGAAACACAAAAGTAACAGATCCAAGCTGTCGCCACCTTATGTTCATAAAATTACATCTTTAGGTTCCCTCAAACTTCCCACATCATGTAAAATGGAGGAATGTCCACATTAAGCTCAGCATTGTAAATCTAGATCCGGATTCCCATCTTCAAGAGGGCCTCCTAATTTATTCTTTCTCAAACCATAAAAAACGGTTAGTAGATCTAGATCCAGTAAAACAAGATTTTGATCTTTATTTTATTCAGATAGATACATACAAATGAAGATTCAGGCAACTGCAAAACACAATACAAGTTGAATCTAAGATTATTGCTCATGATTCTAGATTAGATTTAGCCTTCCTCTTGCCCTATCTACATACTAATCAAAAGTCAATATTTAGTTTCGACTAAAGTAAGTTAATCTGATGGCATTTCATATAGATAATAGAGTCAATATAGATCTAATATTTGTTTAGAAGTAGATCAAGATATTATATACGCTGAGTATGATCTTTATAAATCTGAGTAGATCTAGATCTAGTTGAAATCTAGATCTGTAGATCTGATATCTAGATCTAGATCTAGATCCTATCAAATTCAGTACCTAATTCTAGCCACGTAATATTATTAAACTAAAACCTTCTCGGCTGTGAATTACCAGTCCACCAGGTATAATCGTGAGTTATAACCAGATCTAGTTGAGATCTAGATCTGTAGATCTGATATCTAGATCTAGATCCTATCAAATTCAGTAACTAAATCTAGCCACGTAATATTATGAAACTAAAACCTTCTCGGATGTGAATTACCAGTCCACCAGGTATAATCGTGAGTTATAACCAGATCTTGTTCTGGTGATTATCTGCAAGGCTGTAAAACTCAAAGAATGAAATGTTTGTCTAAATCCTGAAGTTATATAAGCTTGAAATTTCAAGCCTCCAACGTCTGCTGCTGCAAAGCGGAAGAGAAATATAGTGAACGTAATGTGCTTTAAATAAATCAAATGGGTATTCCCGATTATTACGTGTTGCAATTATCCTTACGTCAGTCATGAATATAAGTTTCTATTTCGGAAGGCTTTTCTCTTGCCACATACGATCTCAAATGCATTGCTCTAGATACGTTTTAAAATGTGTCTGGCAGTTGTTTTCTTCATCTAACTCTGATTTGGTAATGGTAACAGTGGCAGAAGTAGTAGAAGCAGCAGCATCAGCATCATCATCAGCAGCAGTAGTAGTAGTAGTAGTAGTAGTAGTAGTAGTAGTAGTAGTAGTAGTAGTAGTAGTAGTAGTAGTAGTAGTAGTAGTAGTAGTAGTAGTAGTAGTAGTAGTAGTAGTAGTAGTAGTAGTAGTAGTAGTAGTAGTAGTAGTAGTAGTAGTAGTAGTAGTAGTAGTAGTAGTAGTAGTAGTAGTAGTAGTAGTAGTAGTAGTAGTAGTAGTAGTAGTAGTAGTAGTAGTAGTAGTAGTAGTAGTAGTAGTAGTAGTAGTAGTAGTAGTAGTAGTAGTAGTAGTAGTAGTAGTAGTAGTAGTAGTAGTAGTAGTAGTAGTAGTAGTAGTAGTAGTAGTAGTAGTAGTAGTAGTAGTAGTAGTAGTAGTAGTAGTAGTAGTAGTAGTAGTAGTAGTAGTAGTAGTAGTAGTAGTAGTAGTAGTAGTAGTAGTAGTAGTAGTAGTAGTAGTAGTAGTAGTAGTAGTAGTAGTAGTAGTAGTAGTAGTAGTAGTAGTGGTAATAGAAAAAAACGAGAAATAGAGGGAAAAAGAATGCACCGTAATATAGAGAATAAGATGAAAGTAAAGGATACACCCTTATAAAGACACAAGGACTCGTATAAAGACAGGTGATTAACAAATATCGTTGTTCAGTTGTTTTCTTTTTTTTTGTCTTGGTGATAGTACTGGGCTTTTTTGGGATTTTGTTCAGTAACTATCTGAGAACGAGACTGTAATATCTCAATAGGACTGTTGATCACAGGGGAGATAACACTGTAATAACAGCAGTGCCATACTTCCCACCTCTTTGTTTTTCTTGAGTGTATCTTACCTAATAGCGCTCTTCAGAGAAAACAGGTTTTTTAGTAGTTTGTTTTGATGTTTAATGAAATGCGGCTGTCTGAAACCTCCCTGACGGCCTATGATGTTAATCCTTAAACATTCAGCATTACAGAGACCACCACAAAGTTTAGACCAGAACCAGGCTAGAGTCTATAATAAGGGGAAAAAAGGAGAGAGAGAGAGAGAGAGAGAGAGAGAGAGAGAGAGAGAGAGAGAGAGAGAGAGAGAGAGAGAGAGAGAGAGAGAGAGAAAGTCACTGTTCCTGAAGCATCTATTTTTGTAGATGCGGATAAGTGCCTGCTCTTGTCTCGGCAAGGCGTTGTAATGTTTTCACGTCTTTCGTCTTATTTGTCGGTCTCGAGCTAGATCTAGGTTTGTGGTTGATTTTTCTATACTAGAGAGAGAGAGAGAGAGAGAGAGAGAGAGAGAGAGAGAGAGAGAGAGAGAGAGAGAGAGAGAGAGAGAGAGAGAGAGAGAGAGGCGTGGTGAATGCTTTTTTTAAAAATTCTTTTGCAAAACCAAGATTTGTAAACAAAATGCGGGTGTGGAGCTGAATCCCTTACTCTGATAACAAAGAAAGTGTATCCAGCCGTAGATCTATACCCGTTATTTAATCTAATTTACAAGCAACGCTTAAACACCCAACATTACAGAGACCACCACAAAGATTAGACCAGAACCAAGCTAGAGTCTATAATAATATTAGGGAACACATTCACATTAATTTGGTAGACAAGAGGCAATTCTCGTACATTCTACTTATTAAATTGACCAACGCTTAAGACCTGTATAATAGATGCTGATTTTGGGTGTCAAATAATCTAGATTGTTGCTTTGCCAGGAGCTAGATCTAAATCTTAAGGTAATTCTAGATCTATATATTATCTCTTCAGCCAAATAGGATTCATTTCTGCTTACCTGCAGTAGATGCCTTCAGTTGAATAAAGGTTTAAAAAAAAGTTTAAGACTATAAAAGAGGTATTTAAATTATTGTTATTTAAATATACTCACTTTCTTTTACTTTGTACCAATTTAAGACCTTTAAAAGACAAACGACCAGCCGCAGTAATGTTGATCTATGTACACTAGAACGAACGTCTGCTAGTAAAAGTGATTTCGCATTAAGCATCCAGAGTTTAGGAACCAGAGTCACACCTAAAAATAGATTTGGAAAGTCCGGACGTGAATACCCGATCGCTTTCCTGACGTAAGTCTGTGCTAATATTAATCAAAGGTATAAACTTAAAAGAGAGTCAGAATCTAAGATAATTTGCTAAACCGACAGATAGGTGGGAAGATAGGTTTACAAGTATAAATCTATTATATCAATTGATAGACACAAAAAAAAGTAAAACTTTTTTAACTCAAATCAGTACAATAAATAAAATGCTAAAGTAAATAGATAAAGAGAGAGAGGATAAAAGAGAGACAGATAGATAGATAGATAGAGAGAGAGAGAGAGAGAGAGAGAGAGAGAGAGCAATAGGAATGCGGGAAAGAAAGAAAGGTGAAAAGAGCAAAAGTGGGAGTGTTAAGAGAAAACTTGAGAGGGCTATGGAGTGGAAAAGATATAAAGCCAAAAGACAGTGAAATAGTGAGATGGAGTAAAGAAGAGAGGGATAGAGAAGTGATGGAGTTGAAGAAAGATTAAAAAAAAATAGATAGTGAGAGAGACTCGGAGAGAGAGAGAGAGAGAGAGAGAGAGAGAGAGAGAGAGTCAAGCAGACAGATAGAACTAAATTATAGTCGTGAAACGACCCGACTTTCTGATCCTAAAAAAAAAAAAAATGATAGTCTAGATCCAGTGCTAAACGCAGTTTTATGACTACAGATATAGATTTTACCTACCTAGCCTTTACTGGATTAGATGCCTCTTCTTGACTCGTGCAACAAGATCATGAGATAGCTATACTTATTCCGCAATTATTTACATTAAATTTCTTAAATTTTACACGGAACAGACACAACATCACAAGGAAATCCTCACCTCGGCATAGCAAGTGGAGTAAGGCTGGGACGGGTCACGTAAAAGTAATCAGTAACCACGGATCTTCCTGAAGAAACGGGACTACGGATACTCTAGTGAGATCCGCGGGAGTAATCATAATCCTCAGTACTCCTCACAAAGACGTTAGTGGAAATCAACGAGACTGAGAACCGTCGTCCCGTCGATGTAATCAAGGCCTTTTGACCTTGTCTCAACAAGGCATTAGGCAAGAGAAAGCAAGGTTCGTAACAACAGAATGGGGCAGGAAATGGAATGGAGTGAAATAAAAGGAGTGGCAATCAGTGCCTGGTAAAATTTCCGTGTATGTGTGTTGGGGTGTGTGTGGAGGTGGGGAATGAGCGGGGCGAGTGAGGCGACAAGTGAGACGCTTATGTTTGGTTCCCATCTCTCTTACTCGTTATCTAGTGTCACAATTTGTCATACTGGATTTGTTTTTTAGCACTGCTCTTCCGGGACCCAGCTGATCTTAGTCTACCGTCAGTCCCGTCACCTCTCTTCACTTCACGGGATATGATTACTTTTTTGATTCCGGGACCCAGCTGATCTTAGCCTACCGTCAGTCCCGTCACCTCTCTTCACTTCACGGGATATGATTACTTTTTTGATTCCGGGACCCAGCTGATCTTAGTCTGCCGTCAGCCCCGTCACCTCCCGTAACCACCCCTCACTTCTCAGGAAATGATTACTATTATGATTACCGGGACCCGCGGATCTTCTGCGACGAGACTCCCGTAACCGTGATTATTTAAAAATTGGGAGCCGTCACAGCCTTAAAGTGGAGCTTCTGATGTGAAACTAACAGCAAAACATCTATCTTGGTCACGGGACTGATGAAGTAAGTTCCTAAAAATAGACCTGGAAAACCCTATCTATGGATTCCTCGGGATGATTTAGGATCTAGGGGTGGTATGAACAACATTGTCGTAACTCGGATCTTTTTACGCACTGGAGCGCGTGTTTGGTATTAGATATTAGAGCTGGTTAGTATCTATAGAGAAATACAAGTTCACAAATTGGGAAAGGGTTTTTAGTTTTACACCTGATTCGAATAGGGAACCGTGGGGAGAAGAATGATATATAAGGATGGGGGAGGGGCGGAGGGATACAAAGGCATTTGCATTCACTATTTATGTTACATTTTAAAAAAGTAGGTGATAAAGTTGCTCCTTGAAATGTTCTTTTTTTTTACTTTTTCTATTGCTGTTTTTTTTTTCTTTTTACCTCAAATAAAATTTAAATTTTCATGATATTGCTGTGTATAAACCGTTCATTCCTAGTTTTTAAACTGTCTGAAGATTTTTTCTTTCTAAATCACGCCAAAACGTCTCAATCTCTCTCTCTCTCTCTCTCTCTCTCTCTCTCTCTCTCTCTCTCTCTCTCTCTCTCTCACTCTGTCCTTTTCTGTCTATGTCTGCTTTTAGCTCTCTTTCTATCTCTATATTTATTTGTCCTTTTTTTTTCGCGTTATTTCCCTTCCATGCACTCTCAATCTCTCTCTCTCTCTCTATCTTTCTTTCTCTTTCTGTTTCGATAGATGTTTTGGTTTTTTTTTCTTTTTGTATCTTCTTTTTTGAAATATCGTATCATTGCCATAAAGAATGGATGTCAGTGTCTAAACACATTTCCTAATTCTTCGTCCACCGGAAGCATCTTATGAACTACGAATCTCGAACGAAAATGCGACTCAGATGGGGGAGACCTGCATTTTAGATTCAAGATTATGATACATCTAGAAATCTATAAATTAAAGACAAATTTACACCAACAAACACACTCACATTGATTAAGATGTATACCCAGACCCAGCCCATTCAAGGTAAACTATAAATCAGATCAGAATCGATCTAGATCTAGATCTAGTTCTAGATGTAGAGATCCAGTTAAGATTTAGCAACTTATTATCTAGTATACATTCTAGATTGTAAATTTGACGATCCACTGCATAAACTAGAGTTAAAGCTAGATCCTTGTCAATTTAGATCTAGGATCTTATCTCCTCTACTCTGGAGCTGGACATCACTTCCACTTGTATAAGAAATTGTATTTATTATAGAATCAAGATCAACATAGTATTGCAATGCCAATCCACTGCCCGCAGGCTAGACAACTCTTGCTAAAATTCAGTGCGCCACAGCCCGTAGACTTAAGCAATAAAAATGGACGGCAAGAAACCAACGTTTGCTCATTATAACTACAACGTCATTTTAATACGTATTGCGATGAAACTTGGTGTACAATCAGTTATTCTTTAACACTTCTGTGGTAAAACGGTATTGATCAGCCGCCTGGAAGTATTATTTCTGAGCAAGTTTTTTCATTTCGTTCGCCACTCTCTAAAACTACTAGGACTACCCATTTCGACTTTGGACAGGATAATTTTTTAACATTTCTTACTTACTTACATTAGTTTTTGTCCGCATATTTTTTTCGTATTCGTCTTAAAAAGGCACACGTCTTTTCGCAATAATGACACTTGGCATTCAAGACAAGCACGCCTGCTAAACCTTCGGCGTAGCGCATGAACCGATATTTGGTTTGCGACTTCACATGGCTAAGAGCGCTTCTCTAATTGGTCGAGTGAACTGGGTTAGGCGAGTTCATCTCATTGGATTGTCAATATTTTAATACTGACTTGCAAAGGGGTGTTCAGGGTAGATCTACGTAAATAAAATAGATAGCGATCAGATTTTAAAACATTAAAATGCTATTAAAACATAAAGTATCCATTCTATTTCTAATAATTTTGGAGCAATTTAGAATATGACTTTTTTTAAACAGTTTTTACTCAACGCGCTTAGTGTAGTATGCTGACTTAACTTTTCTCCCCTATTGTATTCAGTTTAAAAAAATCTATTTACGCATCTACAAATTGGGGAATGTTATCGGCTTTCAAAACGAATAGATTGTTTTCTTTTAAGAAAAAAAAATGGCGACACATTTGCATTTGCTTAGACCTATATACAGAGTAATTTTTTCTTAGCTATTCTTTTTGCATAAAGATAACATCTTATGTACAACGTTAGCTTATATTAAATTGGTGCTTACTAACTATTCATGTGAGCTAGATCTAGATCTAGCTCTTGGCGTCATGGGGATGTTGGACTCTGATCTGACAAATCCTGTTAAAAGTAAAATGAGTGTTCTATATGCCCGATTCAGTAACCAAGTACAATATTGTACTCAAAATAACTAACTCCCTGAGGCTGGAGTGATTTTATGAGGAATCACGCCATTGTGGTACACGTACCAAGTCCTACGTAAGTAGGAAGTTGAAGGATAAGAAACACTCAATGAACATTGTATTATCTCTCTGTATCTGACCCGAGCCGCTGTGAATTTTCTTTTTCTTTTTTTTTCTATTTGTTTTTTTTTAACATCCTTTATATAATAGTGAAGAAGCACCTGTTGAAAAATATGGATTACACAAATAATCGCATCATCATTTATGTGTGCCAGGATGGCTCTAAACTAACGTTACCCTTGGGGTTTGGGTTGCAATTAATGCTACTTCTTTCTGTATAGCAAGTGTAGAATAGATGATAATTTATGCCATCAACATAATTTATGCATTTATAACCTTATCATGCCGATTCTAAACAATTTAGAAACAAAACAAAAATGCAATTTTAACCACCTTTTTTGATACTTATGATAAGGACATTTTGGAGGTACTAACTTCCAAAATTACAAAAAAGGATGAAGTGGTAATTTATGCTACTTTAAGCATAAATTAATAATGCATATGAATGCTATATTTTTTTTTTACGAAGTAAGAAACTAAACGACACATATATTACACTTTTGCCTGCAAAATTGTATGGAAACAACTCGGGAAATATAGGATTTTTATTAGGGGGGGCTTTACGTCCTAAATAAAGGAACGGCAGTTTGAATGAGAGGATAATTTATGCTAATTCATGCAAAAATTAAGCCTCAAACAAGACTTTCATAATTATCTCTGACAAATTAGGATTTGATATAAAAAAATACACATGTATGTCAAAGTTCATGGAAAGATATTGCTAAATAAAGAATATAGGAGTTTTTAACTTCCTTCACAAAAAAAAAAAAAAAAAACAAAGCACCGAAAAGGTCCATACTCATTTTTGGATTAGTTATATGCTCATAGCTTTTTTTTTTCTGGACTGATTCTCAAAATTGAAATTTTTTTCTTCTTTTGAGAGCAAGTTTTATAACTTCCAATCAGTAGTAGGAAAATATTACAGCTTTGAACTTTTGGATTGGCATTGCTACATAATACAGAATTAGAAATTGAAACAAAGTCGCGTGAAATAAGGCAGATTATTGTGATGGTGTGGGTATCGTACAATATTCTTGGTACAAACGCTGCATAATTGTAGGAATAACAGTAGCTATTCGTAGAACACAAAAACAAATCCATAGTTTTGTATTATTTTTTATGCGGGATATAGACTTTTCAATTTACTCTTTTCAAAAGGTAGACAGTTTCCAGTAAAGTTATAGATAATCTAAACTTTTCTTACATTTTATTATCCTCTAATACAGAAACTGAGTTTTAAAAATTGAGGAGGCCTACTCACATCACATAATTGATACGGATCTGAATGGATGCGTTTGTAAAAGCATTAAGAAAGTGTGCAACTTTTCTTTTTTTCATTTTGGTTAACTCCATGATTAACATTTTTCGTACTGACATAAAGAATAAAAACAAAAAGAAAAGAAAACATAAAAAAGCCCTGTGAATGTTCTCTAGAAGCGCAATGGAGAAGTACAGCATAAAGTGATCCAATATCAGAACAGTTTAAAAAAAATTGATTGAAACTAAAAGGAAAAAAAATGAACTGGCAAGCCAGAGAAATAGAGAAAGTGGACATAGAAAATGAGATTGTACAATATATCTGTCATGAACAAAAAGAACCCAGCCTGAGAAAACATAAAAAAAAAACTTAGTAAATTATCTAGAGAATGCGCTGCATTTTTTGAAAAAAAAACATATAGAGACATACAGAGATTGGCCGGGGTGGGGTGAGAGGGAGAGAGAGAGAAAGAGAATATAGAGTAACCATGGATATTGAAATGAAGTAAAATTTGTTCAATCCAAAACAAAGTAGTCTTTTGTTTTGGTTCAAGCCTTAAATTAATAAAAGGAATGAAAAAAGTACAAAGTAGTGTAGAAACAAAGGAAAAAGAAGCTTGTAAAGAAGATCTTACAAAGACAAATTAGGAAACATTAAATGAAAGGTATTAATAATATACATACTATTTAAAGATGGAGAGCTGGACAATTTATAAATTGGATTTTAATGTATTAAATTCAAAGACTCTTTAAAAAAATGTAGATCTTGACCACTATCTGGTAAACCATCTTTGTCCATTGGATGATACCTTGAGTCAGTTATTTTGGTAGAGGCTATAACTTCAAAACCATGTTACTTTAGAGTCCTGAACAATAAATTGTGCAAATAACTGCAAACTAGTTATAAATTCAAACAATTGTATATTTATTCAAAGAACTGTAACAAATAACAGTGGATTTTTGCTAGTTGTATATATCATATCTAGATCTCTCTTGTGTACTTATAGGATTTGGGCTCTTTAAAATTTACCTTGCATTTTAAATATTGCAACATATACAATAAGTTCTTCTTAATTTTTTTTTTTACTTTACAAGTAGTCCTGATAGGATGCTGCAATTTTCATTCTGGATTACCAGTCAAGAGGAAAAATTGAGGATTGAGGGTTTGTTTATTTGTTTTTATCTAATTTTTTATTGTTTTCTGTTTTATGATTCTCGCCATTCATCTAGATCTAGATATTTTCTAGTATTATAGATTTCGGCGTTTTTAAGATCTATCTAGACTTAGCATGAAATGTCTAACTGAACAATCCTCTACTTCCAGAAATGGTGTAGTTTTGTTTTTAGCTTGCTACTTTCTGATTCATAATGTCGTTCTTTTTAAATCACTTTTTGAAGAGGCCTAGTTCATGTCTTTAAACCATCTAGATAGTCTCGGGACCTCTATCAATGAGGGAAAAGGCAAAATTGATGTGGAAAATGTATATAATTATAAGTAGGAGAAAATGGGTCTGTAGACCTAGATCTTGTCTCAGGCCAAGGAAATGAAAAACTTGATATTTGGATCTATCAAAAGTATCATTTAAAGCTGCATATGTAAATCCACTCTCTGATTCCAAGGCTAGGCCTGGCTCCACATGAAGAATTGGGATTTTTTTCTTTTTCATAAAGTTTGTGTCACTATTTAGACCATTTTCCCTCTTTTTATGTTTTTCTTATTCCAATGAAGAACTCCTTTTATATTAGTTTTTGTTTTGTTTTGTTTTTTTTTTCAATAAACTGGTTGAGAATGGCTAGATGGTGTAAGGATTTGTAACCTCTAGTTGAGACACTTCACCGAAACAGTGCATATAATGCTGTTCATTTTGTAGTGTTTATCTCTTTGTGTTTATTTTTATTCATTGATTCCTTTTATTACCCTTTTTTTCTTTAGTTCTTTGTACAATTTTGAGAAATGGTATGTTTTTGGGTCACTAAGTCTCTCATGTCGACATTTTTGGGGTGCGGGAAAAGTTCAGGATTCTTTTTCATAGTCATTTAGCATCTCTGGACACACTGTATCATTTATCCTAACTCATTTGATCTTCCCAGTATGTAGGAGAAACTTTATGGAGAGAAGTATGTGTGGTTCATCATTGCGTGGTACCTGGACAACTGGTACAAGGTCAAGGACAATTGCCACATATGCACTGTGGAGCAGCTAGAGGAGGCCCTTATCGGTTCAGTGTAACCATCTTATCTGTCAATGCTCAACACACTTTAGAAGCTTTATGTTGAAAGTATGTAAGACAATAAAATAAGCTAAAGTAATTTGCACACAAAAGTAAAAAAAATGAACTGAGCACAAATGTTTTTAAAAAAAATATGTATATATATTCAAATTTCAGCATACAAAATTTTTTAACGGATGTTTCCAATTCTTATAACAGACTCATGTTTTTTATTTATAATATTTTACTCTAATCCCACAAGGTTAAATTTCTCACAATGCTCAAATTAAAAAGGTTTTAAGTAAATAAAGTAAATAGAATTGAAATAGTCCCTAACTATGCTCACCTTGACAGCAAAATAGTGATAATGTTCCTAGCATCAAAAAAGGAAAATATACTGATCAAAGAAACTTTACATAATTTTTACTCTTTGCTCAATTAAAAAAATAAATAAAATACAACAATGGCATCTAATGTCTATTTGTTTTTTCAACTTAACAAGATTGGAGGAAAGAAGGATGACGCTTGAAGGCTCGGGAAAGATAAACGATGCCAATGATTGCGATATGAATTCTATAAAATTGCTGGGACTATGCAAAATGCTTCTCTCACAGCTAAAGGAGACCACATCACATGGACTCAGGTGGAACAAAGCACTAGTAAGTCCAAGTGTAATTTTTTTTTGTTTTTTGCAGAGGTTTGGTATTTTTATACTCAATGCAATATGACACAGATTGATTAAAGTTTCAGAAAAAAACACATGGTTAAGATAGGAGTTAAACAATCAGGTAAGATGCGTTGAAAATTGGAAAGTAATTAAAAAAAAACAAAAAAAACTTTTGGTTCAACAATTTGGGCTGAGAAAAAATAGGGAAGAAAAAGGAGAAAATAAAAGGACCTCAAAGACATAGAGGAGAGGAAGATAAATAAAACAATCTTTCTTTTTTTATATAATATTTTATGAGAATATTATTTTACGTCTCTATGTATAGTATGTAAATTGTAAGTCTTATACCGTATTGGTATGTCTTGATATACTTGTGTTTTTCAATGTTTTGAACCTTGCATCTTTGACTTTGCATTTAAATAGATAATTGTCTGCACTGATAAAATCAGTTTTGCTTATCAGTTTAAAAAAATTCCCTAGTGTACTGCAGTTTCAAACTCATATGATCCGTGCTATGCTGATCACAATATCATCTAATGGACAGACTTTAACAACATGATTTGTGTTTATGATCCCAGACTCTATTATCAACCTTCATCTATGATTGGTTCACTGGGTCCAAGTGTTGTGTTTGGCTACAAGGTATCCTGATCATGTTTGGCATCTTCCAGAATGTGAGGCTTAAACAGGTCAATGACTCCAGATGTTTTGGCATGAGCATCTACAATGTTGTGGTGAGGAACCAAAAGCAATTTCTCTCCTTTCGATTTATATATATATATACATATATTTCTTCTTCTTGTTTGTTGATTATAGCGTCAGCCTAGTCATCTTTATACATGATTATGTCTTTTGCAGGTGCTCCTTTTGGACATGGAGTTTGATTTCTATGGAGATAGGGCATGGCCATGTTTGTTTTCTGGCTTCCTCATATAAAGGGCAGGATTGTAGAACATGGTGTGGTGTTTCGTCTATACCACAGGCACATGAAGGGTAGATTTCTATCCAGATAGGGCATGGCCATGTTTTTTTTCTGGTTTCCTCATATAAAGGGCAGGATTGTAGAACATGGTGTGGTGTTTCGTCTATACCACAGGCACATGAAGGGTAGATTTCTATCCAGATAGGGCATGGCTGTGTTTGTTTTCTGGTTTCCTCATATAAAGGGCAGGATTGTAGAACATGGTGTGGTGTTTCGTCTATACCTGAGGCACATGAAGGGGAGATTTCTATTGTAATTTTATATAGATGTCTTTTTAGGCGTCAGTGCCTAGTACGGACACATGTGAGGATGGTTTGGTCCCATCTCTCCAATGTGTAGTGAGCATTTGTTTGTCAAGGAAAAAAAGGTGGGGTGGGGAGATTGCATCGAGTCACAATGCGTCACTTGTAAAAATAAAAAAAGGTTATATCTATATTTATTTTTATATAACAAAATTCAAGATCATGTCGCTACTATAATAACCAGTATCAGTATTGCACTATCATCTCCAACACCCAACATAATCAATGTCTTCTTCCTCTTCCTTTTCTTTATCTTTGACAGAGGTTGGCACAGTAGTAAGTAGAGTGGAGGTGATGGGATTTTGGAAGATTGATTTTAGGCATTGCGTCTGCTTCAAGTGTGTTGGATAATATTTCGATATATTTTTTCAGAGTTCAATTTTGAAGGTGCTTCCAAACCCTTAAGTTTTCCGAGTATTTTACTAACAGATTTAGGCATGCTAAGTGACAGAGGAGACTGTAAGTGACAGAGGAGACTGTTCAAACTGCATAAAAGCACACAGGTTGGCATATTAGACTAAAAGCTGAGGAAAAGTATTGAAATTATACTGCATTAGGATAATTCTTTTTTCTTTTTTTTTGCTTAGCAAAGACAGTGGAGAATGAAATTATCCATCTCATTGGAAAAATGGGAGAAGGAGGCTCTTTACTTATATGTGTCATACTATTGTTGCGCGTTTTTTTCTCGTAAACAAGCTATTCATAGATTGCCGTCAGAGCTGTGAGTCATTAACTCTTTTAGATAATCCTAAAAAAATATTCATCAATATAGTAGAATATTTCCTTCCTCCTCCTCTCTCCCTCTCTATATAAAACCACCCATACTTTTCTCCTTCAGACCGCCCAGCAGTTCACTGAACCCCTGGATAGGATGCTCAACCCACCTGACACATCGCAGGGTACCCTGAGGACCCTGTGGCCTATGATGCTGTCTGAGTTATAGCCATGGCCTTCCCAAATGCAGTTGCCAAGTATGTATGAAGAGGAAAAGGTACTTAAAATTTCATCGCAGAGAATGCGATCCTTGTAAAAAAAAAATACATCTATATCAATTTTATATATAAGGGAAATAAAGATGGTGTAGCCAATCTTATGATTCTCAGTCTTGCCCTGTCATCAAGACTTCTATTAAATCTCTCGAGAATTGTTAGAAAAAGATGTCTTTCTCGAGGTTTGGAACTCAATTATATGTATAAAGGAAATAAAGATGGTGTAGCCAATCTTATGATTATCAGTCTTGCCCTGTCATGTCCAGCATTAAGACTTCTATTAAATCTCTCCTATATTGTTAGAAAAAGATGTCTTTCTCAAGGTTTGGAACTCATTTTTTTTCCTCGTTAGAAGCCTTATGTATGATTTTCTGCCAACAAAATATTGGCAATACTTTAGCTAGCCAATACCTAAAATTTTCCACAAATTGCAACAGTTTTTAAGCCGAGTGGTAAAGGCTTTACAAGCCATGATGTGCTTTTTTTTGCAGAGATTTGGTATTTGTTTATGCAGTACTAGCGTGTGAAAATGTTCTCTGCCTTTACATGTATATCAACAATTTTGTTCCTTTTTTATGAAAATATTTCTGTGTGTATGTATAGTACGTAGATCTTATACCTTGCAGGTATGTTTTGATATATTTGCATATTTCAATTTTTTGGACCTTGCATGATTTTACACTTTGCTTTTGAATAGATGATAGACTGTACTGATACAATCAGTTTTACTTAACAGTTTAGAAAAAAAAAACCTAGTCTACTACACATTCAAACTAAAATGATCCGTGCTGTGCTGATCCCAAAACCTTCTAATGGACAGGCTCTATCAACATGATCTGTTTTGATTATCTCAGACTGTAATCAACTTTCACCTGTGATCTGTGCATTGCGTCCAAGTGTTGTGTTTGGCTACGAGGGTATCTTTTGCATCTTTGGCCTCTTCCTGGCCGATGAGACCTAGGGTGTGAGGCTTGAACAGGTCAATGACTCCAGATTTGTTGGTATCAGCATGTACAATGTTGTGGTGAGGAACCAAAAGTAATTTATGTCCCTTCAAATTTTATATGTATTTAAGAAACGTATAACGTAAAAGGCTTTCTTGGAATCCACTGAATGGTTGCTGTTGATAAAATGTAGAAGCCAGCAGTCTTAGTCACAGAAAGCAGCTGTTGTGTAAATATCATAAGCTTACTAAGCTGAGACTTTTTGAAATGGATTTTTTTTCAAGAATCTTGTTTAAAAACTCTCAGTGACTCTTTATTAATTATTTAAAACATCTTTTAAAGTCTGGGAAGAGTCATTCAGGTCCAACAATGGAAGTGACAACTGCTTAGTCTTTTTTTTTTTTTGTTTTCTTTTACTTAAAAACATAAGTAGACATCAAATTCAGACCAAATTTGCAATTTACATTCAATTTGTTATGTTACTGTTTGCTTTATATTTATGATATGATTCATGATATACAGTAAACCTTGCATATAACGAGATACTCGGGTCTCACAGTATTTGGTTCTTGAATCGATGCTCATTGGATAAAACGCCAACTTTAAAATGAAAAATAAATTCATCATTAAGGGAAAGAACCTACCCAACGGTAAAGTTTTAATCAGTTACCCCCATTTATAATTGCTCAATCAAATGAACAGGGCTAAGCGTTGAGGAAGTGAAGTGTTTCCTTTTTTTTTGGGTAGATTTATTAAATGTATTTCTTTTTGTAATTACTTGAAGAAAATAACCTCTCTCACTATTCCCAACCCCTCTTTTTTTTTTTCCTCCTACCTCCCAGAATCTACATCTACAATGCTTTTTTGTCTCTCTCTCTCAGTCTCTCATTCTCTCTCTGTTTCTCTCTGTCTCTGTCTCGGTCTGTCTGTCTGTCTCTCTCTCTCTCTCTCTCTCTCTCTCTCTCTCTCTCTCTCTTTTTCTATTCTCACCCACTATTTAAAAAAAAGTGTTTGTATTCTCTTTTGCTTGGATATTCACCTTTTCTCAACCCATAGCTATCTTTTTTGCTGCTACTTGTCCTACTTTAAGCCACTTTGTTAAAACAACCTCATCTTTTCACCCTGTTTTCCCCTGATGTGTTTTCCTACAGTCATTTCAGTTGTCAAAATTTTCATAGCGTGCTGTGGAGATAATGCAGATGGCCATTTACAACCTGCATATGCAAATTTTTTTTTTATCTTTCTTTGTGGAGGTGGGGGGGTGTGCTCTTTTTTGAGACATAGACATTACTAAATTTCCATTTCGACAGGTTTGAAAATAGTGTATGAGGGCTGAAACTCAGTGCTGTATTAATCACACTGGAACTAGAACCTTACAATAGTGAATTGAATGAGCTGGGTTGACAAGGATCTTGAATTCCTTTCAATATCTCATAATAGCCTTCCTTCTCACTGCATTATATGTACTCCGAACGTTTGCTCTGAATGTTAAATCTAGTATTTTGTAGAGCTTTTGCAGCTCCGAACGTTTGTTCTGAATGTTAAATCTAGTATTTTGTAAAGCTTTTGCAGCTCCGAACGTTTGTTCTGAATGTTAAATCTAGTATTTTGTAGAGCTTTTGCAGCTCCGAACGTTTGCTCTGAATGTTAAATCTAGTATTTTGTAGAGCTTTTGCAGCTCCGAACGTTTGCTCTGAATGTTAAATCTAGTATTTTGTAGAGCTTTTGCAGCTCCGAACGTTTGCTCTGAATGTTAAATCTAGTATTTTGTAGAGCTTTTGCAGCTCCGAACGTTTGCTCTGAATGTTAAATCTAGTATTTTGTAGAGCTTTTGCTGTCAGATCTGTAGGGAATTTTCTCTTGCATCTCATAGCAGTGCTACCGTAGTGGTTGAGTTAGGGATCTTACCTTTTTGCTCTGATTTGCCCTGTCTGAAGGTGACCAATTGTTTCGGCAAAACAGAAAAAAAGTTTTCTTTTTGTAAAGGAACTTTACCAATCAGTCTATTTATTAGTTGTTATAGAAATCAAATGAAAGATCACGTTTCAAGGACGTCATTGTATCATTCTATCCTTACTCATTTGATTTTCCCAGGAATATAAGGAGACACTTTATGGAAAGAAGTACGTGTGGTTCATTATTGGTTGGTACCCGGACAACTGGTACTGCCACACATGCACCGTAAATCAGCTGGAGGAGGCCCTTAAGTTCCCTTCATCACAGTCTACCATACTGCACCAGGAGCCAAGATTGACAGAGGTTGGCATGGTAGTAAGTAGAGTGGAGGGGGTGGGATTTTGGAAGATTGAATTTAGACATTAGACAATTTTTAAATATATAATTTCAGAGTTCAGTATTGAAGGTTCTTCCAGTCCCTTGAGTTTTCCAAGAATTTTAGTAACAAATTTAAGCGTGCTAAGTGACAAAGAAGACAGTTCAAATATCATAGAAGCACATAGGTTGGCATGCTAGGCTGAAAGTTCAGGAAAAGTATTGAGAGCATAATACTGCGTTAGGATAAATATTTTTTTTTGCATAGCAAAGACAAAAGGAATTGTGTTTATCCATCTCATTTGGAAAATGGGAGATGGAGGCTCTTTACTGTAAATGTGTCATATTAGTCTTGCATGGGTTTTTATCATAACTCAGTTTTTCATAAATTATCACCAGAGCTCTGAGTCATTAATTATCTCAGATAATCCTAAAAAAAGATGACTCTGCTATATAGCAGAACATTTCCTTCCTCCTCCTCTCTTTCTCTGTATGTAAACCCTCCCTATTCCACCCATACTTTTCTCCTCCAGACTGCCCAGCAGTTCACCGAGCTCGTGGAATGGATGCCAACACGCCTGACATCAGTCTTATCACATCACCGGGTACCCTGAGGCCCCTGTGGCCTATGATGCTGTCTGGGTTATGGCCTTTGCCTTCCCAAATGCAGCTGTCAAGTATGTATGAAGAGGAAAAGGTACTGAAGTTTTGATTGCAGAGAATGCGTGGCTTCTAAAAAATACATCTATATTTATTTTTTATAGAAGAGAATTCAAGATCATGTGGCCACTCTTGTGATCATCAATCTTGCACTGTTATCTCCAGCACCCAACATCATCAAAGTCTTCTTCCTCTTCGTTTTCTTTATCCTGATAATGAAATTGATATGAATTCTTTTGAATGTCTTCAATTTTTCACAAAAAAGTCTTTCTCTTGGATTGAAACTCAATTATTTTTCTTCATAGAAACCTTACTTTACCATTATCTGCCCACAAAATGTTTGTCATACTTTAGATAGCCAATACCTAAAATTTCCTACAAATTGCAATTATTTTTCAAGGCAAGGTGTAAAGACCATACAAGCTGTGATATGCTGTACATAGACAGAAGTAAAACATAATAGAATACTTTACTTTACAGTTTAACCATCTTATTTGTCAATGCTCAGCACACTTTAGAAGCTTAATCTTGAAAGTATGTAATTCAATACAATAACCTTAAGTAATTTGTACTCAAAAGTAGAAACAAAGCAGGAAACTGAGGACAGAAAAAGTCTTTAAGAAAAGATATATTTTACACTCTGATAGAACTGTAAAAAATTCAAATTCCAACCTCACAGTTTTCGTATGGATGTTTCCAAATCGTATAACAGAGTGATGTTATTTATGACATCTACACTCAAATCTCACAAAGATGATTCCTTGCAATGCTCAAATTTAAAAGGTTTAAAGTTATTAAGGGAAATAAAATGGAAAGTATCCACAACTATGCTCATCTATCCAAGAAATATGCTAGGGTGTGATTCTAACACAAGCTACCATGAATATGTTGTATTAGACATTTCATTAGGTATTATTAACCAGAGCTCTTTTCTTAGAACTCAAGAAAAAGTGTTACAGATTGTGGCACTAGAATAGAAAAATATGCTGACAAAAGAAACTTTATATAATTTTCTCTCTGATGTAAACTTCCAAAAAATACAAATAAAAATAATAGTACAATACTGACACTTATTGTTTTTTCAACTAAACCAGATTGGAGGAAAGAGGGACGAAGCTTGAAGACTTTGAAAAGATAACCAATGCCAGGTATTGCGCTATGGATTCTACAAACTTGCTGCAAATATGCAAAATGTGGCTTTCATGTCTAAAGGAGACCACATTGCATGGACTCATGTGGAACAATCAACCAGTAAGTCCATTTTTTTTGCAGAGGTTTTGACATTTATATGCTCTGTTCTTAGGTCAACTTTAAAATGAAAAAAAAAAATTCATCAGTAAGGGAAAGAACCCAACAGTAGACTTTTAATCACTTACCCCCGTTTACAATTGTTCAACCAAATGAACAGGGCTAAGTGTTAAGGAAGTGAATTTTGTTAACTTTTTTTTTTGGTTTAATTTATTAAATGTATTTTTTTTTAATTATTTCAAGGAAATAACCTCTCTGACTATTCCCAACCCCTTTTATTTTTCCCTGCAACCTCCCAGAATCTCCATCTACAATGCTTTTCTTTGCTGGTCTCTTTGTCTCTCTCTCTCTCTCTCACTCTCACATTCTCTGCCTCTCTCTGTTTTGGTCTTTCTCTCTCTCTCTCTCTCTCTCTCTCTCTCTCTCTCTCTCTCTCTCTCTCTCTCTCTTTTTCTAGTCTCACCCTCAATTAAAAAAACATATTCTCTTTTGCTTGGATCTTCACTTTTTCTCAATCTGTAGCTATCTTTTTTTTGCTGTCACTTGTCCTACTTTGAGCCACTTTGTTAAACCAACCTCATCTTTTCACCCTGTTTTCCCCTGCTGTGTTTTCCTCCAGCCATTCCAGTTGTCACAAGATGTTCATAGTGTGCTGTGGAGATAATGCAGATGGCCATTTACAACTTGCTTGTTTTCAACTTTCATCTGTGATTGGTTCACTGGGTCCAAAAGTTGTGTTTGGCTCATCTTTGGCATCTTCTTGGCCTATGAGACCCAGAGAGTCAGGCTTAAACAAGTCAATGACTCCTGATTTGTTGGCATAAGCTTCTATAATGTTGTGGTGAGGAACCAAAGGAATTTCTATTCTTTCGATTTTTATTTGTATTTAAGATAACTTAGAAAGTAAAGGGCTTTCTTGGAATCCGCAAGGTTTTTGATTGTTGAGAAAATATAGAAGCCATCAGTCCTAGCCACAGAAAGCTGCAGTTGTGTAAAATATCACAAGCTCACTAAACTGGTACTTTTTTAAAATAAATTTTCATTAAAGAATCTTGTTTAAAGTCTCTCAGTGATTATTATTAATTATTTAAAATATTGTCCAGGAAGAGTCATTCAGTTCCAACGATTGAGGGGAAAAATGCTCAGTATCCTTTTTTTTTGTGTAGTTATCTTTTACTTTAATCAGTAGAAGGCATCAAATTCAAACCAGATCTACAATTTGCATTGAATCAATTTAAAATTTTTCCGCACAACCATTTTTTTAAAAGTATTAGCATTTTTATCAGATTTTCATTGATATGCTTTTCCTGCATAATATAACACACATTGGGCTGTCTTGTAAATGAGATTAAAAAATGGCTAGTTTACCTTTTCTTTTAGACATCACAATTATTTTTTTTATGTTTGTGCTTGTTTTATATTTAAAATATGCTTCATCACATATTTCTAAACCTGACACAATATACAAATATTTTTAAAACAAAAAACCACTGGTATCAAGATTTCAAATCTTTCTCATAGAAACATTTATAAAATCCTTACTGAATTTCAATAAGCATTTTGAACTTCATATTTTACTTTAATTTTCTCAAGAAAGTTGTTTAATTGAATACTTTGGATGTTTCTTTCTTTAAAGACTGTCACCTGTAACCAAATCTAGTTGAACAGAAGGGACAAATTCTCTTTTAAACTCACCAATCAATCAATCAGGTGCCGTACTGTTTAGCGTGGGCGGTAATGACTTTCCATGCATCTCTATCCCTCATTGCTTTCAGTGCTTCTGTGCCTTTTCCTACTTTGAGTCACTTTGTTAGTCCATCCAACATCTTTTGACGCCGTTTTCCTACAATCATTCCACTTGTCACAAGATGTACTAGTTTCTCTCGTCTCATTACATGGCCAAAAAGGTTTTGTTTAGAGATAGCGATTCTTATTGTTGTGTCTCTATTCTTTCTTCTTTTTCTGATTCTTCCTCTTTCGCACTCTCTCTCTCTCTCTCTCTCTCTCTCTCTCTCTGTCACCCCCTCTCTATTTCTTTTCTCTATCTGCCTCTTCGACTTCCATTCTTTCACTCTATCCTCTCTCCCTCCCTAGCTACTTCTCCCACTTTCGAGTCATTTTTTAATCTTTATAGTTTTCTTTATGTCTTTATATTACTCACTCTTTCTCTCTACCTTTCTTTACATATTTTATTTATGCGTAGTCTTGTTGTGTCAGCTTCTCATAACACAGTTTTGGTTTATATCTTTGCAATATGCGAGATTCGTGGAATTACACTTTGTTGCCTCCAGTTTCTCTTGTAACTTTTGAAAGTGTCTAGACCTAACATTCATAAATCAGAATGGGTTCAATATAGCACTTCAGGGCTCTTCTTCTCCTGTGAATTGAGATGTGTTTTTTTGTTACTACTCATTTAATTCTCTAGAAACTCTTTTTTGCTTGCCATATTCTTGATGCAATAACAATGTAAGTTACGTCCATCACTTGATAATAAAGTATCTAAGTATTTGAATTGACCCATTTGCTTGAGTTTATTCCCTTTTATAATGATAATGATAATGATCTATGGACACTCATTGCTTCAACTGACCACCATTACTTCTATCTTTTTTCACGTTGAATTCCATCTCTTTCTTTCTGCTTTCTTCTTTGAAAATGTCTAATAATTGTGGCAAGTCTTCTTTACTTTCTGGAATAAATACAGTGTCATCAGCGTATCTAAAGTGGTGTATGTTGTGCCCTCCTACTTGTATTCTTGGATGTCCTTCTAGGTTTTGCATGATAATTTTACTGTATGGGGAAGCACACATCCTTGTGTGACACCAGACTTTTTTTTTCCTTAATGAACTGATTTCGTCATCAACTGGCATTGTTGCTGTCCATCCCCAGTACATGTTTTTAATCACTCGCATATCTTGTCCATCTATCTTCAAATGTTAGGTGTGTGATTATCTCATCATGTCATACTCTGTAAAACGCCTTGGTGTAGTCAATGAAGCATAGATGTACCTCTTTTTTGGTACTTTCAGAGCTCGTTCAATCATAAGTCAAGGGTGTGGATTGCATTTTTTGTACCCTTTCCCTTCACACTGTTTCTTTGCTATGTCTGGTTTGATTTTGTCTCCGACTAGCATCATGATGATTCTTTAAATTATTTCGGTGATATGAATCATAAAACTGTTTTTTCTGTTCAATTCACACTAT
This sequence comes from Elysia crispata, assembly GCA_033675545.1. Lineage (NCBI taxonomy): Eukaryota > Metazoa > Mollusca > Gastropoda > Plakobranchidae > Elysia > Elysia crispata. The sequence goes on along the minus strand of JAWDGP010002776.1, from coordinate 4,407 downwards.
ATTTTCCTTGTTTTCTTTTGACAGTGCTATAATTATGGATTTGGTGATGTCTGGTGCATGAAATCTGACGTGGTTCATACATTTCGTTGAGTAATGTTGTGATCTAATCAGTGCTATAGTCTTCAAGTGCTTCTAAAAGTCCTACTGGTATACTGCCCGGGCCTGTTCCTTTTGCCTAATTTCATCTTTTTTATTGCTGCTCAGATCTCATAACAGACATTACTGAATATTGTTTTTTCTTTTACAAAACATGGCATCAAATTTTTTTTTTGCGAGCAACGAATTAGAGCACAATTTTAGATATAAGTATTTAAAAAAATATATAGAAGGTAATGGCTTTCTGGTTCTTGGATCTTTTTATACTGATTTAGGTCTGTGATATGACTTGTGTAAAAATGTTGACAATATATTTTGAGGAAGTGTCTTCTTTGATTTTTTTAAATACCTTCAAAAACCTAATACTTTTGTGAATGTTGAACCGAAAAAAGATTAGTGTCCAGTGCCTTAAAAATAAACCCTTGTAATCAATCCTAGGCATTTTTCAACAAGCAAGCATGAAAAATTCAATCAGGCTGAATTTAAGTCTGAAATTCATCTCACTGTCGAAATGTAGCTTCCTAAATTTTAGTCCTTTTTTTTTAAATTAGGGGTCTTTGAAAATGTTTGTTTTACAGCAAATGTTTCCAACGTTTCATCAGATATAGTCTGCTCTCCATGTGGGCGTTCCTTTTCAAATTGTGTTTCAGAAAAAGCGAGTATTTTAAAATAACAACTGACATTTGCCCTTTAAAGATGCCAAACAAATTCATTGAACAAAAATTTTAAACCGATGTATATCTTTTCTTTTGTAGGAACTGTTTGCAACTGAAATAAGCAAGGAAGATACTTTTAAGCCACCACACATCTTACAAAAGAAACTTTCCAAAGCTATTTTACTAGGTGTACTTGCAAATTTGATCTGGTAAAATTTATTTTTTATCAAAAATGACCAGCAAAAACCATAAAATATATAAAACAGAATGGATAAATGACAAAGACTGTATGCCTGATAATCATTGTCAGTTGCAAAGAAGATCTTAAAAAACAGCAATTCATTGCAGTATAAAATGAAAGCACACTGATATGCTTCTCAGGTTTTTTTCAGTACTTTGCAACATTATTTTTGTCGAAAGAGAACAAGAGTAATAATTCCTAAAACTGTACATCAATAGTAAATCTACAGTCTCCTCTCTGCCAGATTATACCCAGACATTTTGAATCCAAATCTCAATGTATATAGAAACCCAAGATGTATGTTTATCTGAGCCGAAACCTATATCTCTCTATGCTTTTAGGAAATCTGCCCTTTTTCATTTTCTAAACAGAGTTTGAATGATGCTGCTCTATCTATAACAAGATTCTCTATCATTTGGGAAATCTGCCCTCTTTCATTTTCTAAACAGAGTTTGAATGATGCTGCTAATCTATAACAAGATTCTCTATCATTTGAAGAAAAAATTCCTTCCTTCTGTCTAGATTAAAGAAGTCCTGCAGCATCCACTGAGAGATGGCCAGATGGTAAAGAGTCTGACTGATTCCCTGGTCAACCGGGAGGAAGGGGAGAGACACCAGAGGAATCTAAATAAGAATGAACAGCTCAGAAAGCAAATAGCTGAGGTCAGTGTCAGGCACAAGTTATGGTACAACCTTTAGTATAAACGGTAATTCTCTTCTCTTGTGCATCTCCAAGTAAGATTCCAGGAAAACAATGAAGACATTTTACAAATCATAGACATTCTGTGTTTGGATTTTTTACATCACAGAGCTAAGCAAACAATTCACTTAACAGCATTTGTAAGGATTCAGGTTTCTATAAAGGGATGAGGTCAAATCTCATACAAGCAATCCTTTCTTAATCCTTATGGGGCTCAACAGAATGTTCAATTCAATTCGCATTGAAACTTTTACCTGATAGAGCTTCAAGAACTGATAAAATTATACATTAACTCTTCTCTTTTTCACCCAAATCTGTTGCAAAACTAAAAGAATTTTATTTTCTACTGAACGATAATGTGGGAAAATCAGATAATAAACTCGAGCTAATTTTTCGCCTCTCATATCTGCTCATAAGAACAGTGCAATTGTTAATCTTTTTTCAGATGGAGGATGGATTGAGAGAACCAAATCACAAGCTGCAGGAGAACCAAGAAGACTTGCTTACATGGAACTTGACCACCACAAGCTCGACTCTATAACAAGACCTGCTGTTGATGATGAAGGATGATGGAGGATCGAGTGAGAGAACCAAATCACAAGCTGCAGGAGAACCAAGAAGACTTGCTTACATGGAACTCGACCACCACAAGCTCGACTCTATAACAAGACCTGCTGTTGATGATGAAGGATGATGGAGGATCGAGTGAGAGAACCAAATCACAAGCTGCAGGAGAACCAAGAAGACTTGCTTACATGGAACTCGACCACCGCAAGCTCGACTCTATAACAAGACCTGCTGTTGATGATGAAGGATGATGGAGGATCGAGTGAGAGAACCAAATCACAAGCTGCAGGAGAACCAAGAAGACTTGCTTACATGGAACTCGACCACCACAAGCTCGACTCTATAACAAGACCTGCTGCTGATGATGAAGGATGATGGAGGATCGAGTGAGAGAACCAAATCACAAGCTGCAGGAGAACCAAGAAGACTTGCTTACATGGAACTCGACCACCACAAGCTCGACTCTATAACAAGACCTGCTGCTGATGATGAAGGATGATGGAGGATCGAGTTAGAGAACCAAATCACAAGCTGCAGGAGAAGCAAGAAGACTTGCTTACATGGAACTCGACTCTATAACAAGACCTGATGATGAAGGATAATGGAGGATCGAGTGAGAGAACCAAATCACAAGCTGCAGGAGAACCAAGAAGACTTGCTTACATGGAACTCGACCGCCACAAGCTCGACTCTATAACAAGACCTGCTGCTAATGATGAAGGATGATGAGTTTTCAACAAGGTCCACAACGACAGGGATCTTTTAGTGGTTGACGGTATCCACCCCAACTGACAGGGGTCGCCTGTTAAACATCCAGAGATGAAAGTGGAAAACAAGTCGACAACTGCTGTGGAGTTCCACGGTCCATCAAGCTCAGGGGCATCTCAAGAACAGCCAGACCCTAGTCAGCTTATCCAACTAAAACAGGATGGCTGGAAGGTACTGGATAAAGATAAAATAGCTAAATGAGGATGGGAAAGACATAAAACAGAATGAGGAATGAAAGATGGATGATAGAGAAAAGATATGGGTGGGGGGAGACGGATAGAGGATACTGCTAAAGGGAGGATTGAGTAGATAGAGAGCTAAGGATGGTAAATTTTTAGATGGGAGGTGAGGGATGGAGAATGAAGGAATAAAAGTTCTGATACTATTCTACAGATTGCAATCTTTGTCTTGAATTATTTCACGCCATTTGGGATATCTTTTATTATTTCCTTATTAATGAAAATGTGCAATATCGAGCAGTTCTTTTTTTGATATGGTAAATATTGTTTTGATGTAAACTTCAGTTTTTATTTAATATTTAAATTACATTTTTTTCTTTTTTTTGATGATAAAGGTTTTTTTTTTTAAATAGAATTAACTTTTTAAGAATGAATTGTAAAAAATTGGGTGCAGGTTGAGGGGGGTAAAAAAGCATAAATGGAGATAATAAATGCAACAGATATGCATTCTTTTTAATATTTCTACATTTTCCCTATTGTCTTTTCACTGTTGTGCAATAAGTAGCTTTTTTTCCTTGATTGTAATAAGAGTGTATGTGTGTATACATGATATGTAAAGATGGGAATCATATAGGCCTTGTTTCCATATTTTATTTCTATTGCAGGAAATCCCCTTCCTATTCTCTTCTGTAGAAAGTTAAGGGAAATTAGATTTGCTTCTGCTTTTGAGATTTGCATTGTTTACAGTAAAAAACAAACTTAAGCAATAATATTAATTATTTTTTTTTTGTGAAGGAGATATCGAGAGAGAGATTCGTTATATAAAACAAATAGCTTCTTTTATATAAATGTTGGTTTTATTATTTTTTTTCTCACAATTCACCTTAATATTTGTAATAATGAATTGCCATTTTAGTAGGTGCCTGTATCTCAAGAGAGAGAGAGAGAGAGAGAGAGAGAGAGAGAGAGAGAGAGAGAGAGAGAGAGAGATGTTTTTAAAAGACTATTACTGCAAGAACATGCTCCTTTTTAACTGATTCACCTCACGAAATTTCTCTCGCAGGCAACAATCTGTATTATTTTATTGTTTTATTAAAAAAAAAGGTAATGTCAATCCATTAGAAAAGTAAACCACTTGATAGCGAATTTGTACGCCGAAATTTGAATTAACCATGTAGGAGTTTGAATGATAATGAAGTT